>PVHX01002716.1:0-160408 GCA_004024805.1 Geosciurus inauris
CTGGTGACTGGCCGGGAAACTGGTCCGGAAGCGTATTTCCTAGAATAAAAGCCTGTGTTGGTCCTGTTTCACCTCCATCTGGTCGTTCGTCTTACACATGCCATGGGCGCTCAGCAAGTCCTCCTGCAGAAAAAGGAACGATAAAACACATGCTAAAACCAAAACCAGAATGGCCTTCCAAGTCCCAAAGGACTGGCAGCATCTCTGCACTACCTATGACTACAAATCTAATCCTAACTCTGAATCCTAGAAACACAGCTCTTTGGGAGGTCCCAAGAGATCTGGCTGCACAAGAGCTTTTTTACAGCATGGCCGGACAGATCTGCGTTTTGTGAGATCTGAAATAGTCTCAGAACTGAACACTTGGGATTTAATGGGTTAAAATGCAGACAGGTCTGATGAGGTGCAGGCTTTTGTGTAGATGGGTGGAGTCTAATGATGGGGTGTGACTAACAGTTGAGGGCGGGGCTAATGACTAGGGTGGCCTAAATGATAGATGAGTGGACTCTAAAGACCCGGGCCATGGACACAGAAACTGTGAGTGAGGCCCTTCCAGAAAATAACAGCCTGGCAGATAATGAGCAGTATCTAAAGGTGAGTGGGGGTTGGAAATATGATGGATGGGTCCTAGAAACAAGAGGGCAGGACCACCTGGGCCAGGTCCCCTTTCCTCTCAAGCACCAGAAGTGGGGATAGGAACAGCAAGAGTGACCCACTGAGCATGTCCATGTTCTTCCTTCCTACTAATCAGTTAGAGAAGGCAGCCATAAAGATTCAGTCATGGTGGCGTGGCAACATGGTACGCCGGACACTACTGCACGCAGCACTCAGGGCCTGGGTCATCCAGTGCTGGTGGAGGTCGATGCAGGCCAAGATGTTGGAGCAAAGACGGCGCCTGGCGCTAAAACTCTACACCTGCCAGGAGTGGGCAGTGGTGAAGGTGCAGGCACAGGTTCGAATGTGGCAGGCCCGCAGACGCTTCCTCCAGGCACGCCAAGCAGCCTGCATCATCCAGTCTCACTGGCGCTGGCATGCCAGCCAAACCCGAGGCCTGATCCGGGGCCGCTATGAGGTCAGAGCCAGCCGGCTGGAGCTCGACATCGAAATCCTCATGACCTAGGGAGCTGGCAGAGCCAAGGAGACTGGATCTCTCTCCCAATAAAAAGACTTAATGACCACAGACTTGCCCTGGGGAGGTTAGACCCATGGAAGAGGGCTCAGCCCCTCAGTTTCCTGCCTTCTACTCAGAAAAGATTCCCTGGTGGGGTCTAGAGCCCCTGGCACCGGGAACCCACCTAGGCTCCTACTCCTAATGTCATATCTGGCCAATGTTGCACCAAGAGAGATCCCAGGGCCCAGGTCAAGCCCTAATGCCTTAGTCAGTCTAACTTTGGGCCCCTCCACAGTGGTAGGAAGACTTGGGCTTATTTTTCTGCAGTCCCTGCCTAGACACTTCCATGCAGAGTAGAGCACCAGGAAGTCTGGCTGCAGCCAGAGCCAGCTGGAAGACAGGGATTCCACAGGCCTGTACTGCAGGGCCCTGAGGGCCAGCACAGTACTTAACAGGGAGTTTGGAGGACAGGGGGCACCTTGGCTGAGCAACAGCAGGACAGGCACTGTGTCTCTTGGGAGGTGAGGGGAAGGCAGCCAGCCAGAGCTAGCCCCTGGAGAAAGCCAGAGCAGGAGTTGAAGGGCAGCAGCTGTGCCTGCCGCCTCATGTCCCTGGGGCTGAACAAGGCTTCCCTCCTGCTACTGGCCATTTCCTGGGAGAAGCAGGCAGAGAGTGAATGGGGGTAGGTAAACAAGCAGGGCAGGACCGGAGTGGGCAGAGGACGGGTGACCTCTGCCACTGGAGGTTATGATTTGGGGCATATATCCTCTAAATCCCACCATCCTCAGAAGCAGCTGTGCTGTGCCCTACCCCTCCCAATCTGTACCCCACCCACTCTCCAGATTGCCGCCCCTTATGCTGGGCCTGTTTTAGTGGGTGTTGATGGAACACTGCTTTGCTGGGTCCTTCCTCTGTCTCTCGGCATCTGTGGCTCAGCCACCTCTCAGCTGGTCTCTCGCAGTCTCTGATTTGTTATCCTGGGCTGAGATCTCTTACTCTCACCCTTACTCTGAACCTCCATCCTGGAAATCTGAGATCTGTGACCTTCCCCAGAGTCTTTTGTATGAGGGGTAGGAGAACCAGTCAGGAGATATGCAGGAGCCAGGGGTCTTTGTGGGCCTTGCAACTGATGAAGTTTTCCCAAAACCCAAGCCCCCTTCCCGTCCTCTTCTGCGTGTGGGTGGGTGTGCGCGCATGTGTGTGTTTGTGTGTTTGGTTGCAGGTCTCCGGAACAGCTGTGGCAGACATGAAGGTTCAGGGTTAAGTAGCTGCTGGTGGCAGTGATGCAGCTGGGTACCTGGACTTTCTGATTGGATTCCTTTCTTCCAAGGGATACCCTTCTGGAACTTAAGACACACTCTCTTCTCGCCCTGCTCACAGCAGTGAGTGGTGTGATATCAGTTAGGTCTGTAGTTGAACATGATGTGAATTCTTCATGATTAGTCTTGTAGAAGAGAGATGGACTTAAAACCTGTGCTGGCAAAGGTTGACAATTCTGATTCTATACCTGCATAGAATATTCACTGTCCCTAGGTTGCTTGAAGAAAGCGAGGGAAGAAATATTCACCCAGAGATTCTGCTTTGACTGGACTGGTATGAGGTGTGGGCATCAGGATTCCCTTGTGTGGCCACGGTTTGGGGACTGCTGAATTAAGCCCTTCCCAGCTGACCCATGTAGTCCCACTTGAGGATGATCATATGAAATTCCAAGCTGGGCACAGCAGGCTCAAGGAGGTAGACTTCTTATTCTCTGATAAGCTAAGAATGCAAAGTGAAACCAGGATCTAGAAAGAGCACCACTTTGAGTCAAAACCCCTTGGAAGCAGAAAGGGGTAGCTGGAAGGTGGATGGGAGGAGACTTGGGGAGAAAGTAGGCAGGACCTCTTGTCTGATGGCACCACACTGACATGGAGACTTAGTCAGGGAACAGACCTAGAAGGCCAATCTTCACCCAAGGCCTTAACAACCACCTTGAGTATCCCTCCAGTGGTTGGGGTCTTGAGAAACCAGGGATGGTCTGGATCTATGGATGGGGACATTGGAGAGTCCCCAAGACAGAGGAAGTGAATGAATCCAAGAGGGAGTCAGGAGAAAGGCTCTTCTTTCACAGTGAGGCCTGTGGCCAATGTTAGCTGGTCAGTGGAGCCACTTTTTCCTCAGCAGGGGTGAGAATGCAGATGGAACCCTCAGAGGCAGACCCCACAGACCCTTGCTGCTCCTCATTGAGAATTAAGCCACATAAGTAATTCTTCCTGAGAACACATACACTGAAGTAGGGAGGGAGGGCATACTTACAGCTTTGAGACAGGAGTGAGCTTCAGGGCACTCTAAGGGGACCAGATATCCCCACTCTTGCTTCTTGACATGGCATCCCCAAGAGACAAGTGCCCCAGGCCTTCTTAACTATAAAGAAACCTATTAACCCTTCAGATTGACCCAGGCCACAGGTCCCTAAAAAGGTAGTTCAGTAAGTTCCTAGGTTCCCTTTGAACCTAGGAAAAGTCTCCCCAAATGGAATCTAGTCTCCTTTTCCCCAGAGTCCCACCCTGTGCTCTCAAGTCCCTCACTTGGTACATCACCAATCTCGGCTCTGATCATATGGCTCCATAGTCTCCATCCTGCCTGTCTTCTGCTTCTCTCTGTCGCACATGCCAAACCAGCAATGAGAGGACCACAGCCACTATCACACCATGCCAGGCAGCTCGACTGGACTGACCAGCATTTTGATAAAAACACATGTGCACACATACCCCTGTCTACACCCACCAGGGTGGAAACGTTTGATATAGCAAAGTCTTTGATCAGCTTTGCTTCTAAAAATTTTGTTTGTTCAAGTCCACCACCATTAGTTAGTCTAGAAGCAAGTGATTATCATATAGAAGAGCTAGAGTGAGTTGAAAGAAAAACAAAACATTCCCTGGACACTGCCAAATCTTGGTTTTTCATATCACCTGTCAACAAAGAACTTAGCACAGAGTTTGACCTTAAAAAGGGGTGACCATAATTGTGGGAGTGAGTGGAGCACTTATTAATACAAATATTGGGAACACCATGTACAAATCAGAACTGTCCAGGGCAAACTGGAAGGTGGTATCGTCCTGTAGTAAGCCTTGGCTTGCAGAGGACGGCAGGAGGCGAGGGATGGCAGAGAGGGTAGAAAGAAAAAGTTTCGGCCACACAGGAAGAGACAAAATCCTAACTATGGCCCTGAGAGGTAGTGTGAGGAGGCTGAGGCACTTCTGCTGTTACTGCCTGCTCCTCCTCTGCCCCTGCTCTTGGGTCATCCTGATAGGCACAGGGAGATCTGAGAATTCACCCTGGGGAGTCTGCATGGTACAGAAAAGTGGCAGGCACCAAGGGAAGTGCCCAAGCAGTGGGTCTAGGGGCTGCCCCCATGAGCCCTAAACACCCCACTGTGGGGCTAGGTAATAGCCAAGGTCCCTAGACTCTAAGATAGGGGAGGCGAGAAGTACCAAAAGGACTAGTAGTCCCAAAGAGGCCTGGGTTGGAGACAGGAAGCTGCATGCTATGAGACCTTGCCTCCTGAGCCAAGGCAGACACCAGGGGCGGCACAGACGGCTGCTCTAGGTCTGGGAGGGCACAGGGAAATGCAACGTTGGGGAAAGTGCTGAGGACAACACGACACCCATGAGAGCAGCAAGACCAACTCCAAGAGCCAGCCCAGGAGGGGAAAGCGGACTATCCGTAAAACACCCGCCGGCTGTGAGTGGATCACTGTTGCAGCCGGCTGATGACTTCTCACGGTCTCTTTGTACATGCTTAAAATTTCCATTTAAAAAACACATGAAGCCGAGTGTGGTGGCGCAAGCCTGTAATCCCAGCACTTAGGGAGGCTGAGACAGGAGAATCACGAGTTCAAAGCCAGCCTCAGCAACGGCGAGGAGCTGAGCAACTCAGTGACACCCTGTCTCTACATAAAACACAAAATAGGGCTGGGGATGTGGCTCAGTGGTCGAGTACCCCTGAGTTCAATCCCTGGTACCAAAATATATATATGAAAAGGTAATTTTAGTGTAAACAATAGAATAAGAAGTTGGGCACAGTGGTGCACGCCTATAATCCCAGCCCTTTGGAGGATCATGAGTTCAAAGCCAGCCTCAGCAACAGCGAGGCACTAAGCAACTCAGTGAGACCTTGTGTCTAAATAAAACACAAAATAGGGCTGGGGATGTGGCTCAGTGGTCAAGTACCCCACCCCTGAGTTCAATCCCCAGTACCAAAAAAAAAAAAAAAAAATAGAAGAATAAAGATTATTTTGATAGCATCACAGTGAAGAATTGTATTGGGCTGTTAGGAACAGAAATTTGAAGAAATGTGGCTTAAGTGAAATGGAAGTTTGCTTTCCTCTCTCATCAAGAAGCCCAGCAATGGGAAAACAGCATGATAGCTGCACAGCACAACAGGGTTCCATCTCCTTCCCTCTGTCCACACTGCATTCCCCGGGTGGGACCGGAACCCTTGAGCTCTCAAGATGACTCCCACACTTCTAGCTGTCATGTCTGCGTGTCAGACAGGAAGAAGAGGAAAGCTTCACAAGAAGAGAGACTTTTCATGTCAGCCCAATTCATCTCCTTTATAGACCTTCCCTAGGGCTGGATGCCATGGCACATGTCTGTAATCCCAGCATGGGAGAATGAGGCAGGAGGATTGCAAGTTCAAAGCCAGCCTGGGCAACTTAGCAAGACCCTGTCTCAAAATAAAAAGGGCTGCAGATGTAATTCAGTGTTGAATCACCCCTGAGTTTAACCCCCAGTATCATTAAATAATTAATAATAATAATAATAAAAACCTTTTTTACAAGGCTAACTTGCCCAACCATCTCCATTTATAATTAATTGGCTATAGCTGTTACCTGACCCTCTCAGCTACAAGGACTCATATTGCCTCTATGACTAAATTCAGGTGTATCTAAATAGGGTATTCTCTGCTATGATACAACTTCCAGATCTCAGCAGCTTAACTGAAGTATCATTCTCACTCACGTGAAGCCTGCTGGGGTCCACTCAGATTCTGTATTCCAGGCGGCTCCACCAGAAATGTGGGTCCCTATGATTGCACTCATTGCAGCAGGGGAAGGAAAGGGTGGCAAGAAGAGCACCAAGAGACTTTCACTGGAAGTGTCACATTTCATTTCTGCTACCCCCACTCCGGGGGATGGAATCCAGGGCCTCACACATGCTAAGCCAGGATCTGCCACCTACACTTCAGCCCTTCATTTCTGCTTTATTGACTCACTAACCACCGTAGGAGAAAATTGTTGCAATCTAACCTCAAGGAGAAAATTGTTGCAATCTTCCCAGGTGGCTGAAAAGAGAACAGGTAAGTTGGTAAACAGACCAGTGATGCCCACATCAGTGTTCCTTCCATATATGAGGCAGAAATGAGGTGAACACCTGGAGGCCACCAGTAGCCTTTGCTCCCACTTAAAGCATTAGAGGAAAACATGAAGAAGAAAGCCCAATCCCTTCAACAGAAGGATGAAGTGAAGAAAACATAAGGAGAATCATAATGGAAGGAAAGTCCAAGGATGGGAGTCATTCTGTGTTAAATGGAATGGGTAAAATCTATCTACTAACAGAATCTTACATTGGATTTTTTTAAAAATCCAGCCATATGTTGTTTACAATGGACACACCTGAACTGAAAGGAAGCTGAAGGCTGTAACTGAAAAAAAAAAAAATAGAAAAAGGTAAAGCAAGAAAGAACTTTTAATTGTTTAAAAACATATTTAATCATCTCTCCTGAGACAGAAGTAAAATGAAGGTAAAGCAATTAATTTCACCTAGAAGAGCTCACAGTCATGAAGAGGGAGGGCCATTGGTGAATAAGGGAAGACCACAATTCTGGAAAAGGAAAAGCAAGAGGAGAGAGCTGCTGGGTGAGGCAAGAAGGAGAAAGATGAAGAACAAAATGCTCAGAGGGGCAATGGTATGAGGTGGCCCAGGCTCAGATGCAAACCTCTGACTCCATGCCCCAGCTCTTGACTACTGACCACTGTCTCTACAAGGGGACTTATGACTGGCGGTAAGAAAGCCCTGATATAATGGTGCTTTCAAAAAAGGCCACACCTGCATACATACACACAAATGATAAAACACACATATACAGATAAAGGATAAAATGGGTATTGAAGGCAATGGGCAGATTTTGCCACCAGGAAAAGTCCTACAAACGTAGAACAGATCATTCCAAGTGCTGTAAGTTATTCCAAAGGATAGCAAAAACAAAAAACTACCCAGCTACCTATGATGCATGGTATAGATGTCAAAACCAGACAAATGTGTTATAAGAAAGGAAAATTAGCTGGGCACAGTGGTGCATACCTGTAATCCCAGCAGCAAACCAGCTTCAGCACCTTAGTGAAGCCCTAAGCAACTTAGCGAGACCCTGTCTGTAAATAAAATATTAAAAAAAGGGCTGGAGATGTGGCTCAGTGGTTAAGAGCCCCTTGGTTCAATCCCTAGTACCAAAAAAAAAAAAAAAGAAAGAAAGGAAAATCAAGATGGTTATCAGCAATAAGTACAGGTTTAAAAACCTCCAAACAAAATATAAGCAAATTGCAACCAGCAATATTTTAAAACACACACACAAACACACACACACCCCGGATAGGCTTTTCTCCAGGAAAGCAATGATGGTTGAACACTAAAAAATCTACCACCGCAGTTACTGTAAAGAAGAAAAACCATATGATAAAATAAAATGCTCATCCCTATTTTTTAAAATTACTACCAAAAATGTAAAGGAAAAAGCTTTACCCTAGAGATACAAAGAAAACCAGATATTGGCTTCTGAATTCCAAAATAGACTCATGAAACTCATGTCTGAGACATGTTAAAAGTCAAGACTTTTGATTGTCAGGAGCCATGCTTTCTGAGACACAGCAATCACAGGATTAGGGGGTTCAAAAATTTCAGGTCTTAAGAAAACAGGGCCTAAATTTACGCTATAAATTTTAGATGGAAAGAAAGTAGGAGGGAAACGAATTCAGTCTCACCTGTGTCCCTGAGGAAGGGCTACACTTTCTGAGGAAGGAAGCTCCCTTCCCCACGATAACCACTAGGGGTGGTGAAAACAACCTCCAGATGATGCGGGGGCGGGGTGGGGCGGCGCGGAGCTGGGGATGGTGAGACAGCAGTGGTACCAGTGTTCTCTTCCTAGGTGGAGACCAGAAAAGAAAGATCCCCTACCCATCCCTGTGCTCAGTCCACAAATGGCGGCGGCAGCAGAACTGGTAACAGAAAAAACAAGGAAACCAAAGGTGGATTCTTGGAAGAGATCACGAAATTGGCAAATCCATAGCTGCAATTGCCAAGAGAAAAAGAAGAGAATAAATTACCAAAATTAGGAAAGACACAAATTACCAAAAGTGATGCATGAAAAAAAAAAAAAAAACACCTGAATGGACAGATAACAAGTGAAGACATTTAATTATGAATTGGAAATTTTCCAATAAAGAATTTATAGTTAGAAGTAAGACATTTTGATGTGCTAAATGATAATACCATATATTTCAAAAACCTAGAAGAAGGGATTTTGAATGTTTCACCACAAAGAAATGATAAATATTTGAGAAGATAATTATGATTAACCTAATTTAAAAACTACATAATATATACATGTATCAAACCCTCACATGATATCTTATAAATATGCATAAGTTTTATGATTTTATGTACCAGTTTTAAAAATTAATTTAAATATTTTTTAAAAGAGAAAGTCAGGCTTAGATGACTTCACTAGTGAATTCTACAAAACATTTAAAGAAATAATATAAAAGCTAGACAAAGATATCACAATAAAAGAAAACCACAAGCAATATATTTTGTGAACTTAGACACAAAAGACCTTAGCAAAATATTAGCAAACCTAATTCAGCAATGTATAAAAAGGATGATAACCATGGCTAACTGGGATTTATCCGTGCAACATATTAATATGTCATATGAGTGAATGAACAAAAACAGCTGGGTGTAGTGGCACACCCCTGTAATCCCAGCGACTCAGGAGGCTGAGGCAGGGACATTGCAAGTTCAAAGCCAGCATTAGCAACTTAGGGAGGCCCTAGGCAATTTAGGGAGACCGTGTCTCAAAATTAAAAACTGAAAAGGGCTGGGGATGTGGTTCAGGGTTTGAATGGTCCTGGGTTCAATCCCTGGAACAACAACAACAACAAAAAAGATCACCTCAATAGACACAAAAAGGCATTTGACAAACCATCCATTCGTGAAATAAATCTCTCAACAAACTAGGATTAGAAATGAATGTTATCAACCTGATTAACAGCAAAAATTTTAAAAAGCACAGCTCACATTATACTTAATGATGAAAGACTGGGCTGGAATTGTAGCTCAGTGGTAGAGTGCTCACCTAGCATATGCAAGGCACCGGGCTTGATCCCCAGCAACACACACGCGCACGCGCACACACATGCACACGCATGCACACAAACACGCTGCTGAATGCTCCTCACCCCCACTAAAACCAGTAAAAAGACAAGGATCTTTGCTTTTCCTGCTTATATTCAACATGTACTGGAGGTTCTAGTCAATGAAATAAAGGTAAGAGAAAGGAGAAGCTGAGAGAAGAAAGAGAAAAATAATTAAATGCATCCAATCCAGTTTAGAAAGTAAAAGTAGAGCTGAGGATGTGGCCCAGTTACAGAGCTGCAGGCTTAAGAGACAAGAGGCCCTGGGTTTAACCTCCAGCACCAAAAATCAGAGTAAAAAATATATCTTTCAATATAGAAAATTTTATGGAATCTCAAAAAAAATAAAAGTAATGAACAAATTTATCAGGGTTCAGTTATGAGATCAGAATACAAAAATCAATTGAATTCCTACATTTTTACACCTCTGTAGGTAAGGTGTTCCCCCTACCTGCATTCTCTTTCAAGATTTTCTTGTAGATTTTGATTTTCTAAAGTTTGAATATAATATGACTAGGTGAGGTCTTTTGGGTATTTGTCCCTGTTGGTGTTCTTTGAGTTCTTGGTGTTCTGGATCTGAAGTTTAGTGTTTGACATTAATTTAAGGAAGTGCTTAATAATTGTTGCTTCACGTATTGCTTCTGCTTCTTTTTCTCTTCTTCTGATAGCATATTTTTATGTATGTAACACCTTTTATAATTTTTATACAATTCTTGGATATTCTGTTCTGGTTTTCTTCCAGCTTTTTTTTTTTTCTCTTTGCTTTTTAGTTTTACATGTTTCTGTTGCCCTACCCTCAAGCTCAGAGATTTTTTCCCCTTGACCATGTCTAGTCTATTGAGATCATTGAGGGCATTTTTTTCTATTAGTGTTTTAGATCTCTAGAATTCCTTTTTTTATGATTCTTTCTTAGAATTTTCTTCTCTTTGCTTTACTATTTCATCTGTACTTATATATAGTCAGTTTTGTTTCTGTTGAAGCCTATAGCTTTTTTTTTCTTTTTGGTACTGGGGATTGAACTCGGGAGTACTCAACCACTGAGCCACGTCCCCAGCCCCATTTTGTGTTTTATGTAGAGACAGGGTCTCACTGAGTTGCTCAGCTCCTCGCCATTGCTGAGGCTGGCTTTGAACTTGGGTTTCTCCAGTTTTAGCCTCCCAAAGTGCTGGGATTACAGGCATGTACCACTGTGCCTATAGCATATTAAACATGATGCAATTCTAGTCTGATCATTCCTACATTATTTCTATATCTGACCCTGGTTCTGATGTTTGTTCAGTCTCTTCAACCTTTGCATTTTGCCTTTTAGTATGCCTTGAAATTTTTTTAAAAGGTGGGCCAGGTGTGGTGGTGCTTGTTTATAGTTTCAGTGATTTGAGAGGCTGAGGCAGGAAGATGGCAAGTTTGAAGACAGCCGCAGCAACTTAGCAAGACCCTGTATCAAAATAAAAAATTAAATAGGCCAGGCATGGTGGCACACACCTGTAATCCCAGCACTTTGGGAGGCTGAGACAGGAGAATTGCGAGTTCAAAGCCAGCCTCAGCAACGGCGAGGTGCTAAGCAAGTCAGTGAGACCCTGTCTCTACATAAAACACAAAATAGGGCTGGGGTGTGGCTCAGTGGTTGAGTATCCCTGAGTTCAATTCCTGATACCAAAAAAAAAAAAAAAAAATTAAACAGGCTTGGGGATGTGGCTCAATGGGTAAGTGCCCCTGGCTTCAATCTTTAGTAACAAAAACAAAAGAGAGAGGGAGAGAGAGGGAGAGAAATGAAAGGCATTGGGTATTTCTCTGGAGTTGGATATTTCCCCTCCCAAGCACTTCAGGCACTTCAGGCTATCATATAACCCCAGCAGTTTAGACTGTAATAAAATAGAGTCCCCTGGCATAGACATGTGGTGAAGGAATGAGAGCAAAGAGGAGAAAAGATGCTTTAAGAGACTCAAAGCCTTCTGGGTAAATATGTGTCAATTGTGGGAATCTACAAGCCTTGAACTGAGACCAGTAAATTAGCCATAAACAAGCAGAGCAAGTAAGAGGGTCATTACCATGAACAGAGTTGAGAGGAAACTCAACCCCAAAGGTAGAAAGAATGAGAATGAGAAGTCAAAACTCACAGAACAACCTTTGTGGGTATAACAACGTTGACTCTCAGATGGAGGTCTTTTTGGCATTCAAGGAAATCAAATTTCAATAGAAAATAACTCCTGGTTGATAAACTTACAGGTATGGAGAAGATTTTCTGCTACCGGCATTGCAATATCTAAGTCAAGGGAAAAGAAAATGAAAATATGTACATTTATGAACACATTTTATTTAAATAATAATAGTAATTTTAGTTTTGGAAACATTTTGTAGGCATAATCATTTTACTCAATCTTGACTATATAATTTCTATGTTCATAAATTGGCATAGAGAGTAATAAAATCCTTGTAATTATTATTCTGTTTCTAAACAAACAAACAAACAAACAAAAAAAAAAACCTCACAGAACAACCGGGCGCGGTGGCTCACGCCTGTAATCCCAGCACTTTGGGAGGCTGAGACAGGAGAATCGCGAGTTCAAAGCCAGCCTCAGCAATGGCGAGGCGCTAAGCAGCTCAGTGAGACCCTGTCTCTAAGTTAAACACAATATAGGGCTGGGGATGTGGCTCAGTGGTCGAGTGCCCCTGAGTTCAATCTCTAGTACCAAAAAATAAAAAAAATAAAACTCACAGAACAGGTCTGGGGTTGTGGCTCAGTGGTTGAGCGCTTGTCTGGCACACGTGAGGCACTGGGTTCGATCCTCAGCACCACATAAAAATAAATCAATTAAATTAAAGTATTGTGTCCAACTACAACTAAACATTAAGTAAATGTCCTGATAACTCCTGAGGAAGGGCTGAATGTTAGGATGAAGAATGTAGGCCCCTTCCAGAGAGACCCGGGAGTCTAGATAAGTGATAAGAAGTTCTCTCTTTGCTCAGAAAATAGCACAGAGAGGAGGGGCACCCATGAAGGCACAGTGTGATGAAAGGTACAGAACCTCTAGTCTGTGGCAGGCCCAGGGCAGGGACGGGGCACTGTTGCCTACAACACTCAGGGGAATTGGAACCCTCAGGAATTGTGGCAGCTGGTGGTGAGAGAAACCTGGAGAAAAGTTTGGGAGCATCTCTAATGGCCTAGCCACAGCAAGAGAGGAGGTGGTGAAGCTTCAGTCTCTGCGGCAGGTCCTCTGTTTCTGATTGGAAGTCAGCCATTGTTCTTATTGTTCACCTCTATGTAAATGTATGATGTGTTTTCTCTCTGACTTCTTTAATTTTTTTTTGTTGTTGTCATTTGACTATGATGTTCCCAACTGCAGTCCTTTTCATATTGATACTACTTGATGTTTCTGTGGTTCTTGGTTCTGTAGTTTAGTGCATTTCATTGATTTTGGACATTTTAAAATTATTATCTTGTTAAATATTTCTTCTGCTCATTTCTCTCCTTTCATTTTTGAACTTTGATTGTATGTATCTTAGATTATTTGATGTTTGGATTTTTTCTACTCATTTTTTTTCTTTCTATGCTTCCAGTTTAATAATAATTTGTCTTTGAGGTTATTGGGTGCTTTTGTTTGTAGTTTTGTTTTTTCTTCTCTAGTGTCTAGTTTTCTGCTATTCTACCCAATTTTAAATTTCTGATTTTTCTTAATTTTAAATTTCAGATATTTTATTTTTCAATTCTAGATTGTCCATTAGGTTCATTTTTAGAGTTCCCTTTGTCTATTGAGATTCTCCAACCGTTCACCATTGTCTTCCATTTTCCCTATAAATTATTTAAACATTAATATCAGCTGTTTTAAAAGTTCATGTCTGCTAATTCCAACATCAGAATCATTTGATAATCTGTTCCTGATGATTTATAGTTCTCTTATTTGGTGTTACATTTTCCTCTTTTGGCAGAGGGTACTGAGGATTGAACTCAGGGGTACTCGACCACTAAGCCACATCCCCAGCCCTATGTTGTGTTTTATGTAGAGACAGGGTCTCACTGAGTTGCTTAGTGCCTCGCCATTGCTGCGGCTGGATTTGAACTTGCGATTCTTGTGTCTCAGTCTCCCAAAGTGCTGGGATTACAGGCATGCACCACCGCACCCGGCACATTTTCCTCTTTTTTAAGTGTCTACTAATTTTCTAAAATTATCTGAGAAATTATAGATTACATATTATAGGGGCTTTATATTGCATTATTTTCCTCTAAAGAATATTGCATTTTAATCTGGTTAAATAACTCCATCAATTTGGATTACAGAGTGATGGTAGCATGGAACGGTTCCCAAGCTGACTTGCAACAGACATACAGTAAAACCAAAAATAAACCTTTGTGGTGCTAAGATGCCAAGATTTTAAGGGTTGTTGTTTTTTTTTTTTTTTTTTTTTTTAAACCACATTAGAATTCAGCCCATTTTAACCAACACATAGCATCTCTTGACTTCTCTTGGGTCTTTTGACATTCCACTTTTTCTCCTCAGGGCTTATTCAGTTGCTTGGAAGCTCAGAGAGAGGTCAGAGGCTGAGGGAAGTATAAGATAGATGTAGTTTATTTGTCTACAGATGCTGATGTCTGCTCTTTCGTAGAATTGTCATTGTCCTACCAGTGTCCCTCAAGACATGAGTTTGGCCACCCATTATTCTCACTTTGTTTTGTTTTTGTTTTTGTTTTTGTACCCGGGATTGAACTCAGGGGTACTTGACCACTGAGCCACATCCCCAGCCCTATTTTGTGTTTTATGTAGAGACAGGGTCTCACTGAGTTGCTTGGTGCCTTGCCATTGCTGAGGCTGGCTTTGAACTCGTGATTCTTCAATCTGAACCTCCCAAAGTGCTGGGATTACAGGTGTGTGCCACTGCACCTGGCTATTCTTACCTTCTATGATGGCTAGACTCTTGCCTCTTGTCTGGGGCTGCAGTAGGACTGTTCTTCTCTTAGAAGATCCTTACCTCACCTCCCAGGTATTCCAGACACTGCACCCTCTGCCTAGCACCCACTCCCCACTGGCAAAGCAGGACCTCAAAGGCCACTACTCAATACAAAAAGCCTATAGACTTTAGAAACATGTGAACTGGGTCTGGGAACTGGAATTTTTCCTCTGTAGTTGATCAGAACTGAGTTAGGCCTCAATTTAAAGAATGACTTAGTGGAATAGAGCCCTCGCCAAGTTAGAGCAGGGACAACTGGCAGAGCACAGGACTTACACTGAAACCCTTTTCTAGGAGTAGAAAAGGCAGAGGAGTCCAAATCCTTATATTGAGTCATTTCAGACTAGGTTAGACCTTTACAGGTGACAGAAGACATAGCCTTTTCTTGCCAACCCTTAGGAGCTGAGGATCTCAGTGTGGAACTGCAGGTAAGTTACTGTAACCATGAAGTGGCCCCATAAAAAAGTACCAGTCTGGCAGGAAAGGCATTGCCAGTGACATTGGATGATATAGATGATGTGGAGCAGCATATGCTCATGCACACATGCACACACACACACACCCCTCTCAATTATGCTGCTTAAGAGACACATTTTAAATATAGTCACAAATAGACTGAAAGGAAAATAATGGAAAAGATACACTATGAAGTCACTAATCAAAAGAAAGTTGGTGTAGCTATATTAATTTTACTGTCAATTTCAAGTTAAGAATTATAATCAAATATAATGGTTGACAGATCATAAATCATACAATGTTCCTTTCATAAGGAGGACATAAACATTTTTAGCAGACCTTTGAGATGCCTAAAGCTAATGATGACAGAACTAAAAGGAAAAATAATAAATCCAGAATCAAAGTTTGAAATTTTAAGTCATTTCTCAATAAGCAATAAAAACTGACAAAAAATAAGGTATGTGGAAAAAATTTTAAAATATTATTAACTAACTACTTCTAATTAAAGTGTGAAGAATAGCAACTATTTCCAAGGGCAGTGGAATATGCCTTGAGTTATATCATCTTCTGGTCTATCAAACCAAGTCTTGATAAATTCAAAAGATTGAAGTCACATACAAAAAATTCTTAGTCCCTAGTGGAATTATAATTTTAAAATACCCCCAAAAGTCCCCAAATATCTGACATTTATTTTAATTTATTTTGCATGGTGCTGAGGATCAAACCCAGGGCCTCATGTATGCTACACTACTGTTTTCCACTGAACTATGCCCCAAACTTTCCTCCTACTAGCTGAAATTTGAACAACACGTTTCCAAAAACCCACACATGAAAGAAGGAATCACAAAGGAAATTAGGAAATACTTTTAACCAGATAATAAGGCAATTACAATATATCAAGAATTCAGCAAAGAAAAGAACATATGTAGTTTTAAATACACATATTAGAAAGTAGGAAAAGTTGAAGTCAACTAAGCTATCAACTCAAGAAACTAGAAAAAGAAGAAATTATACTCCCCCAAAATGAGAAGGAGATTTCATTGAGTCTGTAAATTACTCTGAGTATCATGGATATTTTAACAATACTAATTCTTCTAATTAATGATTATGGAAGGTCTTCCCATTTTGTGTGTGTCTTCTTCAATATCTCTTTCATGTGCGAAAGCTAAAAAACTAACTTGAATGTAAAATTGTAATTATTAGAGTTGGGAAATGGAATGTGAGGGAAGAAAGGAGTGAATAAAGAGAGATTGGATTTGGGCTGGGATTGTGGCTCAGTGGCAGAGCACTTGCCTAGCACATGTGAGGCAGTGGGTTCAATCCTCAGCACCACATAAAAATGAATAAATAAAATAAAGGCATTGTGTCCATCTACAACTAAAAAATATATATTTTAAAAAAACAGGTTGGATTTGATCAGTGCATGCTATATGTATGTGTTGAAATATCACACTGAATACTAGTAGAATGTACAGTTAATACACATTAATCAAAAAATTTTAAAAAATAAAAAGAAAAGGAATAAATAGCAACAAAATAGGAAAACTGATGAACAACAATGAATTAAAATGAGCAAGTCCAGTTCTACAAAAAGATCAATAAAACTGATTAACCTTTAGCTAGAAACATTTAAGGGAAAAAGATACAAATTACCAATATCAGGAATAAGAAATCACTACAAATCCTATAGAAATTTAAATAATAATTAAAGAATATTATTGACAACGTGATGGTCACAAATATGATAGCTAAGATAAAATTAAAATTCCTTGAAATATGCAGCATCAAAATTAACACAAGAATTGGGCATGGTTGCACACGCCGGTAATCCCAGTTACTCAGGAGCTGAGGCAGGAGAATCCCAAGTTCAAAGCCAGCCTCAGCAACTTAACAATGCCCTAAGCAACTTATTGTCTCCCAATAAAATACAAGAAAGGATGGAGCTGTGGCTCAGTGGATGAGCTCCCTTGGGTTCAATCCTCAGTACCAATAAATAAATAAAAATTTTTAAAAAGGGCTGGGGAAGCTTTGGTTTCAATCTGTGGTACCAAAAAAGAAAAAGGAAAAAAAAAAGGAAGAAAAGAAATACACAACACAAAGAATGGACTCACATGTAAACTGTAGACTTTAATCATGATGCATCAATATTGGTTCATAAATTGTAACAAATGTACCTTGCTAAACCAAGATGTCAGGAATAGATATTGTGTGGAGGGAGGGGAAAAGAGATATAGGGCAACCCCACTTTCTATACAGTTTTTCTGAGCATACCAAGCAGGATAAATGCCAAAAAATAAAAATAGGCCAAAAACCAAACAAAAATTCTACCTATACCTATCGTATTAAAACTGCAGAAAATCGGGGCTGGGATTGTGGCTCAGCGGTAGAGCGCTTGCCTCGCATGCGTGAGGCCCTGGGTTCGATCCTCAGCACCACATACCGAGCAATAAAATAAAGACATTGTGTCCATCTACAAAAAAAAAATAAAAATAAAAATAAAACTGCAGAAAATCAGCTGGGCGCGATGGTGCATGCCTATAAACCCAGCACTTTGGGAGGCTGAGACAGGAGAATCGCGAGTTCAAAATCAGCCTCAGCAATGGCGAGGTGCTAAGCAACTCAGTGAGACCCTGTCTCTACATAAAACACAAAATAGGGCTGGGGATGTGGCTCTGAGTTCAATCCCCCATGCCAAAAAAACCCCCAAAACCAAACAAACAAATAAGCAAAAACAAAACAAAACAAAACAAAAAACCTACAGAAAATCAAAGAGAAAATCTTGAAAAAAATCGGTGGGGGTGGGTGGGGGTAGGGCAACACCTTATAAATAGAGATGCAAAATATTAGCATGCAAAGCCGCTGGGTGCAATGGCTTACGCCCCATAATCCCTGTAACTCAAGCAGTATGAAGCCATATGATGGCAAGTTCAAGGCCAGCCTTAGCAACTTAGAAAGGGGGGGGGGGAGGGAAGAAAAGAAGAAACTGCAAGCAAGAAAAGAGAGGAATAAAGGGCTAAGAGTGGGCTGGGATTGTAGCCCAGAGATAGAGCGCTTGCCTAGCACGTGTGAGACGCTGAGTTCTATCCTCAGCACCACATAAAAATAAATAAATAAAGTAAAGGTATTGTGTCCATCTACAACTAAAATATTTTAAAAAGGGGGCGTGCTGGGGATATAGCCCAGTTGGTAGAGTGCTTGCCTCGCATGCACAAGGCCCTGGGTTCAATCCCCAGCACCACCAAAAAGAAAGGCTAAGAGTGTGGTTCCGTGGTAGAGCACTTGCCTAGCACAAGGTTTTGGATTTAATCCCTACCAGTACTAAAAGAAAGAAAAGGGAGGGAAGGAGTGAAGGAGGGAGAGAGGGAAAAAGAGAGAAAGAAGGGAAGGAGAAAGGGAGGAAGGATGGAAGGAAAAGAAGGAAGGGTAGTATGATAGAAAAAAGTCACTAATCCAGAAGTCTGTACCTTGTAAAATTATCCTGCAAAAGTAAAATTATCCTTTAAAAGTTTGTTACTCAAACAAAGCATGAAGGGATTTTTTGTTAGTAGACCTGCCTTACAAGAAATGTTAAGTTATTCAGAGAGAAGGAAAATAATACAGGAAAGGAAATTTATACCTACATGAAGAAAGGAGGAACATTAAGGAATAAGTTAGTGAAGGCAAAATAAAAACTTCAGCTATGTAGGGCCCATTTCTGCAATTTCAGCTACTTGGAAGGCTGAGGCAGGAGCACCAAGAGTTCCAGGCCAGATGGCCAGTTTGAGGCTACCCTGGGCAACTCAGCAAAACTCTTGCAAAAGAGGGGAGGTGGGGAGGGAGAGAGAGAGAGACAAAAGGGGAGAAAAAAGACAAGCCACCTTAATTCTTTTTTTTGCTTTTCTTTTCTTTTTGGTACTGGGGATTGAACCCAGGGGCATTTAACCACTGAGCCACATCCCCAGCCCTTTGTATGTTTTATTTATACACAGGGTCTTGCTTGTTGCTTAGGGCATTGCTAAATTGCTGAGGCTGGCTTTGAACTTGCAATCCTCCTGCCTCAGCCTCCTGAGCTGCTAAGATTACAAGCATGCACCACTGCGTGCTAAATCACCTTAATTCTTTGACTAATTCTTAATCTAACAGGCAATTGTTCAAAAT
The DNA here is from genome assembly GCA_004024805.1 of Geosciurus inauris. Lineage (NCBI taxonomy): Eukaryota > Metazoa > Chordata > Mammalia > Rodentia > Sciuridae > Geosciurus > Geosciurus inauris. The sequence continues at coordinate 19,098 of PVHX01002716.1, forward strand.
AATAGTTTCAGTGTATTCAATGATTATAGTTTATGTAGACATGAATGACAGCAAAACAAGGGAGAGGAGGAAGGAATTCCTAATACTTTGTTATTAGAAAGTACTTTCAACATCCATGAAGTGGTATCCTTTTATTTAAAAGTGGAATGGGATTATGTGTAAAGACATATTGCAAATTCTAGGGCAACCACTTAAAATGTAAAACAATATATAAGTATAACTGATGTGCTAGTGAAGGCAATAAAAATTTAATTGTGTATGAAATGCTCAAAACACACAAGGCAGAAAAAGGAGAAGAAAGAGAAAGAATAAGAAGGGAGACAAAAGGAAAACAGTGATAAATATTGTAGATATTAATCAATCTATATCAGCAATCACTTAAAACATCAATGAACTAAACACACCATTTAAAATAAACAATGGATCACAAAACAAGACTCAACTATGTGTTGTCTAAAGAAGCCCACTTTAAATATAAAACATGTAGATTAAAAGTAAAAGAATGGGGCTGGGGTTGTGGCTCAGTGGTAGAGCGCTTGCCTCGCATGCGTGAGTCACTGGGTTCGATCCTCAGCACCATATAAAAAATAAATAAATAAAATAAAGATATATAAAAAAAGTAAAAGAATGAATAATTATGTTAAAATGAACCCCAATATTTTTATAACTAGAATGCACAATAAAAAATTTAAAGTAAAAGGATGAAAATATACCATACCAACAATCAAAAGAAAGACAGAGTAGTTATAATTTCAAAACAAAGATAATATTATGGATAGAGAAAAGTATCACATGATTTTAAAGGTGAATACTTCAAGAAGACAGATACGATAATCCTTAACATGTATGTACCTGACAACAGAGCATAAAAATACATGAGGCAAGCCGGGCATGGTGACCCAAACTTGTAATCCAAGTGACTCAGGAGGCTGACTCAGGAGGTTTGAGGCCAGCCTCAGCAACTTAGTGAGACCCTGTCTCAAAATAAAAAAATAAAACTAGGGATATGGCTCAGTTGTAAAAAGCCCCTGAGTTAAATCCCTGGTACTGCAAAAATAAATAAGGCAAAAACTGAGGGAAATACAAGGAGAAATAGATTAATCCTCTATTACAATTGAAGGCTTTAACATCCTTTTATCAGAAATGAACAAAACCAGCAGCCAGAAAATCAGTGAGGGCATAGTTGAACTCTACAACACCAAATATCAACTGGACATCATAAACTGGAAGTCTTAGCCAGAGGAATTTGTCAAGAAAAAGAAAAGGAACTGGAATCAGAAAGGAAGAAGTAAAATTGTTCCGGGCGCTATTGTGCACACCTATAATCCCAGCAACTCAAAAGACTGAGACAGAGTATTGCAAGTTCAAAGCCAGCCTCAGCAATTTAGCAAGGCCCTAAGCAACTTAGCAAGACACCCTGTCTCAAAATAAAAATAAAAATAAAAACGACCACAGATGTAGCTCACTGATAGAGTGCCCCTGGATTCAATCCCCAGTACCATAAAAACAAAACAAGGAGAATTTTCTCTGCTTGCAGGTGACAAGATTGTATACGTGGATTTTAAAAAAAGGAAAAAATAACTTCACCAAAATATCATTTAGTTTACAAACAAATGCAGTGAAGTTGCAGAATCCAAAATCAACATATAAAAATCAGTAGTGTTTCTATATACTAACAGCAAACTATCCCAAAAAATCAGCAATCCCATCTACAATAACATAAGAACAAAAATATTTAGAAAAAATTTTATCGAAGCAACAAAAGACCAGTATACTGAAAACTATTAAACTCATGAAACAAATTGAAGACACAAATACATTGAAAGATACCCATATTCATAATTTAAAGGAATTAATATTGTTGAAATGCTTATACTATCCAGAGTGATTTGCACTTGCAATGCTGTCTCTATATCGAAATTCCAATGACATTTTTCACAAAAATAGAAAAAAAAATCCTAAAATTCACATGGAACTGTAAAAGACTCCAAGTGACCAATTTTGGGCAAAAAGAACAAACGTGGGGACATCACAATGCCTGATTTAAAAATATTATTACAATATTAAAAATATTATTACAAATCGGGGCTGGGATTGTAGCTCAGTGGTAGAGCGCTTGCCTTGCATGCGTGAGGCCCTGGGTTCGATCCTCGGCACCACATACAAAGCAATAAAATAAAAACATTGTGTCCATCTATAACTAAAAAAATATTTAAAAAAAAATATTATACAAAGCAATAATAACCAACACAGCACAGTGCTGGCATAAAAAACACACAAACCAATGGAACAGAATAGAGAACACAGAAATAATCTACACACTTACATTAAACTGATCTTCAACAAAGTTGCCAAGAGCACATAATGGGAAAAGGACAGTCTTTTCAATGAAGATGTCGGGAAAACTCAGTATCTACATGCATAAAAATGAACTTGGATATTTTTTTAAAAAAATATTTTTTTAGTTGTAGATGGACACAATATCTTTATTTATTTTTATGTGGTGTTGAGGATCAAACTCAGTGCCTCACGCATGCAAGGCAAGTGCTTTACCACTGAGCTATAATCCCAGCCCTGAAATTGCATTCTTATCTTACATCATACACAAAAATCAACTCAAAGTGGATTAAAGACTCAAACATCAAACTGGAACTGTAAAACTATTAGAGGAAAATAAGAAAAAAGCTTCTTAGCCGGGGAACTATGTGCACACCTGTAGTCCTGGCTTCCAGCAAGGTGGGCAGGAGGATCACTTGAGCCCTAAGGGTAACATAGTCAGACCCCATCTCCCAAGAAAAGAAAAAGAAAGACATGGATCTGGCAATGATTTCTAAAATATGATATCAAAAGCATACTGTCAGCGAGGCATGATGGCACATGCCTGTAATTCCAGCACTTTGGGAGGCTGAGAAAGGAGAATCGTGAGTTCTAAGCCAACTTCATCAATTGCGAGGTGCTAAGCAACTCAGTGAGACCCTGTCTCTACATAAAACACAAAATAGGGCTGGGGATGTGGCTCAGTGGTCGAGTAGCCCTAAGTTCAATCCCAGGTACCAAAAAAAAAAAAAAAAAAAATACTATCAGCAAGAACAAACAATTGGAATTACTTTAAATAGAAAGTCTCTTCACAGCAAAGCTTAACAATCTACAGGATAAATAGACAACCTACTGAATGGGAAAAAATATTTGTAAGACATACATCTGATAGGGGATTAATATTCAAAGTACATAAGGAACCAATGAAATAGCAAGAAAGCAAAGAACTCAGTGAAAGAATGAGCATTAAGCATAAACAGACATTTCTCAAATGAAAATATACCAGTGATGAACAGGTATATGAAAAGGTGCTCAACAACACTAACCATTAGGCGAATGCAAATGGATACCACAATGAGGCACCTTCTCACACTTGTTAGATTGGTTATTATCATTAAAACAAATGTAAGTTTTGGGAGGATGTGGAGACCAGAGAACACCCACAACACAGTAGGAATGTAAATTGGTACAGCCACTATGGAAAACAGTATAGAGGTGCCTCCAAAAATTAAAATAGAACAACCATATATATGATTCATCAATTCCACTTCTTGGTAATATACCCAAAGGAAATGAGTATGTTGAAAAGAGATGTGCACCACCATGTTTATTGCAACATAATTCACAACAACCAAGATATGGATTCAAACTAAGTGTCTATTGACAGATGGATGAATTTGTGTATATACAATGGCATATTATTCAGCTATAAAAAAAGAAAAGAAATTCTGTCACTTGATACAATATGGATGAACCTAGAGGACATTCATGCTACGTGAAATAAACCAGGCAAATACTGCATGCTCTCACCTCTAAGTGGAATCTAGAAAAGTTTAAACTGATAGAAGGATACAATTGAATGATAGTTGCCAGGGCCTGGGAGTGGGAACAGGGATGAGTTCCTGTATTCAAAGTTCAAAGTGTACAAAGTGTACAAAGTTTGAGGGTGAGTAAGTTCTGGAGATCTAGTTTACAGCAATACAACACAATGGCTATATTAATAATGTATCATATACTTGAAAATTGATGAAAGACCTCAGAGAGAAATCTCACCACACACACAAAAAAGATAATTATGTGGGGTGATGAAAATATACTTTAAATGGTAATTTTTATGTGTAGTTTACCACAATTTTTAATACCAATTGTGTTTCTAAAAACTAGAAACAAACAACTGAGTACTAAAATGTCATTTCCAATAGCACCAAAAAATAAAATGCCTAAAGATAAACAATATAATAACTCTAAAATTCTTAATGAAAACTACAAAACAATGCTGAAAGAAATTAGAAACTGAAATCAATAAAAAATACGCCAAATTCATGAATTGAATGGCAAAATTGCTAAGATCACAATTTTCCACAAATTGATTTTTTAAAAAATATTTTTAGTTATAGATGGGCATAATACCTTTATTTCATTTATTTTTATGTGGTGCTGAGGATTGAACCCTGTGCCTCACACATGCGAGGCAAGTGCTCTACCACTGAGCTATAACCTCAGCCCCACAAATTGATTTTTTTTTTCACAAAACTGGAAAGACTGATTTTAAAATTTATATTAAAATACTAAGAACCTAGAACAACCAAGACAATTGTGATTTTTTAAAAAGCATAAATAAAGTTGAAGGGCTTGTCCTCCCTAATCTTAAGATTCACTATAATGTTACAGTAATTAAAACAGTGTGGTGTTCATTAGGATAAATAAATAAAATCCAGAAATACAGCACCCTTTGTGGCCAATTGACTTCAGGCAAAGGTGCCAATATAATTCAATGAAGAAAAAGAGAGTTTTTGCAACAAGCAATGCTGAAACAACAGTATAGGTAAAAATGAATATTGACTCTTATCTCACATCACACACAAAAATTAATTCAAGAAAGACAAAAGACCTAAATGTAAAAGCTAAACCTGTCAAATGCCTAGAAAAAAAATCAGTAAAGAAGCAGTATCTGAAAACAGCAGAGTAAGTAGCTTCCAGGTCATCCCTCCATAAAGATGCTTAAATACAGTGGTACCTTCCTCCTTTTGTTGAGTATGGCAACAGTGCAAAAGAGACAGATGTGCAGGCCACAATCCAGAGCCACATGCCCTGTGCCTGAGGACCAGTGTGCATCAGCTGCCCCTCCACCTGCCCCAGTGAATGAGTCCTTCCATTTAGGGTGCAAGAAGGTTGACAACAGGTCAAACTCTCCTCAGTTTCCCTGAGACTGAAAGAATGTTTGCCTCTAAATGGAACTCCATCTTCTGTCTTAAATTTGAGGAATATTTCAGGGGAGGAAATATCTTTAGCGGTGAAGAAATGTTTGGGAAGTTCAGTTTTTATTTCAGATTCATTTTCTTCAATTAGAGTCAGTAAAATTAAATCTTCACTAAGAAAATAGACATATGGTATGATCCCATTTTTATGAAAGTATTTCTATCTCTCCTATCTGTAAAAATGCATAGAAATATGTCTAGCATGATGTACCAGAAATGTTAATGACGGTTATATTTGAATCATGAAACTTGAGGTAATACTTTTATTTTCTTTTTGTACTTTTCTGCAATGCTTAAACCATTTATAGGGAGCATACACTGTTTTCACAGAAAGAATACTTTTATTTTTTTAAAAAAACTTGACATCTTGGCAAGAGCTCTCAGGGTTTAAAGCTTTCATTTCCACTTTCTTCTTCTTGCTCCCACGACTCTCCCCCATGCTCTTTATTTCTCTCTTCCCTCCCTTTTATCCCTCATCTTTCTCCTTCCTCTGCATTCACCAGATCCAGTCTTTCTCCTCCAAGCTGAGAGTATCTATCTCAGTGTTTAAAACCCACTAGTCCACAGGAGCAAGAAGGGTGGGCTCCTACCCTTTTTCTGCTGGGATTGGGGGGGCATTTTTAGAGGGTTTTGAGGCTCTCAGGGATTCCTCCTTTCCCCTTCCCTCCCGTAATCCCTCACACCAGCAAGAGGAGGCAAGAGCAGCTAGGGCAGAGTGGGGCAATGGAGAGGCAGCATTGGCCCAAATGCCACTCTGGGCAACTTTTGCCCGTGGGATTCTGGGGAATCAAAAAGCTTGAATCTTATTCTTGGCTCCATGTCATCCTTTCTTTTTGTCCCCAGAACCTTTACCTAATACATCACTAACATCCTCTTGGATATTGATATTCTGTCTCAAAGGTCTGTACTTGGAAAGGGCTGAAATGTGGGAAAGCATCCCTCATCTAAGCTGTCCTTGTAACAAGACTATTACCCTCCTCCCCCATGTCAGGACTGGGGACCAGAAAGCAGAGAGGCCTGAACCACTCTCTCCCAAGACATTGGAACTCATGGTTGAATAAGAGAGAGCCAGGCCCACACAGGCTGAGGTCTACCCTGGAGTTTTCACAGAACCAATGGAAGGGATGGATGAAAGGATAGAAATGGGGCTGGGAGGGTCTTTGAACAAAGCCACAGGAGGAACACCTATGCCTCAGTGTAAACTCTGGCTGTTCAGTCAGCACCTGGTAGTTATAGTGATGGATGGTCAATTCACCAGGATGGGCAGCTCCAGAAAGAATCCCAAATGCTTGGTATCTCTGATCCTCATTCCCCAAAAGAAGCAGGGCTCTCCTTTGAGAACTCCAAGTCTAACATAAGCAGACCCAGCAGAGGTCTCAGCACCCCTTCTCTTTCCCAGACAGAGGTGCCAGGACTTTCAGGATCATGGATTGTGTGGCACTGGAGAGAAAACTTGAGGAAAACTTGAGCTGGCAAAGCCTGGTCTTTGTAATATGAGGAAGGTCAAGATTCTCAAACCACAACACTACAAGGATGGGGGAGGGTCGTCATGTAAGATTGGGGTGGGTGGAGGTCATGCTTTAAGTGCAGCCCAGGGAAGGGGAAAGAAGCAAAGGAAAGAAATGTGGCAAGAAGGTGTGAGGACTGGTCCTTAGGAATTTTTCATCCACTTCCTGTACTTCTCTCTGGACCCCCAGACTACTTCTGGCTCTTCCCCTTAGATGGTGGCAGGGATAAAGGAGATTCTCCTTTATCCCCTTTATCTCCTTTATCTCCTTTATCTCCTTTGTACCCTTTTTATCTGTGAACAACGCTCATTACTATGTTTATATATATGTAGGTTTTTAGTTGTAGATGGACATCATACCTTTATTTTATTCATCTATTTATATGTGGTGCTGAGAATCGAACCCAATGCCTCACACATGCTAGGCAAGCGCTCTACCACTGAGCCACCACCCCAGTCCCACTGAGCCACCACCCCAGCCCCTCATTACTACTTTTTAATTTTTTCATACTGATTTATTTTTACATTTTAAAGAAAATACTCCCAAACCATGCAAAGATTATTGCTTTTGGGGTGCAAGGAGATCAGAGCCCCCAGAGCTCCTCGGGGTGGGTGATGATAGGCAAATGTCCCCTAAGTCCAATTTGGCAGGAAGACCCAAAAAAGGACACACGGAAGCAGGGGACTACAGGTGCCAGGAGGTGCAGCACCCTGGTGACCAGCCCCTGGGAACTGCACCAGGTTATAAGGGGCCAGGAAACTAGAATAAAGACCACTCTAATAGGGTTGCCTAAATTAGCAGGTGAAATATGAATATTAGATAAACAAAAACTTTTCATATATGTCCCAAATATTGTGGAAGACATATCCATACCAAGAAAAGATTCACTATTTATGACCTTCAGAGTTAACTGAGTATTCTATATTTTGTCATTCTTGTATCCCAGATATTGACTGAGGAGGAGAAGCCATTCATGCAATTTTTTCTGTTACCATTTTTTTGAATTGTTAACCCAAATTTCCAGTTTCACCAGCTCGCAGATGCCAATGAAGTCACTAGAAATGCCCCTGGCCTACCCGTCCCTCTGAGCTACTGCAGACTCTTCTAAACCTGCCATCTTCTTCCGGTTCAGTGCCCTGAGCCATGTGGCCTAAGCTGGGCCTTGGCGCCCTCTGCTGGTGATTCCCAAATAGAGACTTCCGGAGATGTCTAAGGATTCCACCACAGTCCTGGGGCCCAAAGCATTCCAGGCTTTGGAGCCAGGACCCCTTCCTGACTTCCTGCCAGGCCCAGCAGTAGACAGCCTCTCCAAAATGCCCAGTTTCTGCCCTCCCTGCTTTATCTGCTCCTCTTCGTGAGCTCTTTCTACCTTTGTATGTGCCAAATGAATGGTGATAGTCAGTCCCATGCTTCTTCTTGGCTCCCTCTGCACCAAGCACTCATCCTGGCTCTGAGCTGACCAATGGCTCCTCTAAGTGCCAGGCAGGCAGCCACGGAAAAGACCACTGACCCCCAGAGGTCACAGTCACTCCACACCATCCTGTCCTAACATCAGTAGTGCCTTGGCCAGCCTGTGGTGGCTCCTTTAAAATGAAGATGGTTTATTCATTTTCAATCTCCCCAAAGACAGGACTGAGTTTGTCTTAGTGGCTTCCAGATCCTAGCATCAGGAACAGGGTACAGTGGCAAATATTAGCAGAATAAAAACTAGGAGGCTAGGGAGAGGGGACAGGGCTTCTCTGGGTCAAGGGTTAAGAGTGATTTTTTTTTTAAATAAAGACACTTTATTTACAGATAATACAAAATAAACCACAAGACAAACTACTGTTCAGAGACAGGGAGAGCCCCCACAACAACCACCCTGCCCATCCCAGACTAACATATAAAAAATTAAAAAGGCCCTACGAGGGGAGAGGAGCTGGCTGGAAGCACCTTTGCTGATTAGGGATTGGGGCCTACGATCCTTAGTTACCCCTCAATGCCAGGGCACAGTGAACCCTGGTGTTTTCCCCTCTGAGCCCTGGGCCTGGCAAGCAGAGGATACAGCTACAAGGGCAGCTGGTGGCCATTGCAAAGGCCCCCTGGCCAAGGACCCTTACTTCTGACTCTGAAGGGTTGGGACAAGCAGGTAGGTAAGTGACTTTGGGGGAGGCCGTGGGGTAGGTATTATTGCGCTGCTCCAGCCAATTTCCTCCTGGCCATGGACATGATCTGCACTGGGTTCCAGGGAACAGCCATATCAGGGCAGGGTCTTCAAAGCGATGACGTTGTTGAGTCCACCACCTCACGGCCATTGCAAACAGTGGGGACAAACTGTGAGCCAGACCCTAGGGAAAGAAAGCCAGAAGTTGGGGATGACCCTGAGACTTCCATAGAGAGCAGGAAGCAGGAGAAGGAGAGCTGAGGAGGGGAGCATGCCCCCCTGCCACCCTCTCATGTTCAGTGTCATCTTGAGGGCACCCCAACCCCAGACAAGGAATCTCAGCAACATGGAGAATAGACCACACCTGAAGGGCTGGGTTGGGAGGGGAAACCCAGGTAGAAAGGGGTACTTAGGATGCTGACCTTGGCCAGAGCTGGAGCTGGCCCTGGCAGCAGCACTGCCAAAGCGACTGGTGGGTGCTCGGTGACTAACCACATTCTTCTGCGGCTGGAAGAGAATGATGTGTAGCTTCGGTGCGAAGAGGCAACCGAGCACCACAGAGCCACTGAGGCTGACTGACACGCACATGGTGGTGGTCTGTACCTGCAGGGGTTGAGTGGGGAAGCAGGTATAGGTCAAGGATGTCTGTCCCAAAGGCTTGGGCCTGGCCCCCAGGACCCCTTTCCCAGGATGTGGGAGAAATAGTAAGCATCCACTGGACCTTGGTGAGCACAGTCCCAGCATCTGTTCTGGTAGGCTGTTTTCCCAGGGATCCCAAAGTTCCAGCTGTGGGGATGAACATGCAGGGGTGCATGTATATGTAGGGGCATATGCATGTGTGGAGGGGGAGCTAGCGTGCACACCACTGCATGTCTGTGTGTGTGTATGTGCAGTAGTGAGCATACAGGTCTGTGTGTGTACAAGTGTTTGAGTGTGTAGGATATATGGGTATGGACTGTGTTTAGGCAGGGAAATGTGTGTGTGTACCAGAATGTGTAAAAATATGTGTATGCATGTATATGTGTGTATTATGTGCAGGTATGTGTGTTTGTGTACAAGGGTGTGCATGCGTGGTTGACTATTGTGTGTATGTATGCCCCAGTGAGTCCTTAGCTCTGACTGGCATGGAAATGCAAATTATATGCAAATGCAGGCTGAGTCAGAGCAGATTCCCTCCTCAACCCTAGCCTCCAAGCAGGTGGCCCGGCAGGTGCAAGCAGAACAGCCAAGCCCAGCGGTCCCTGGCTCCCAGTACTGCACCACCACACTTCTGTCCTGGGGAAAGGATCTTTGCCAGGATGTTTGTCACAATTTTCCTGGTCCTTTAATTGTTAGGATTGTCAGTTCAGACCCTGCACTGCATTCTCAAGCTAAGTGACCTTGGGCACAGGATTGACTGTCTGAGTCTCTGTTTCTTCATCAGTAAATGGGAGAAGCATGGATCTTACTCCAGAGTCATGAGGATTAACCAAAATGATTCTTTTGTCATTCACAGGCCAGCTCACCTGTCACCTCCTCAGAGAGGGCTTTTCTGATCACCTTATTTAGAGTAGCCATTGCCCCTTGGAGCTGAGGACACCCATTGAGACAGTGTCAGATGAAACCAAATTTGTTTGGAAGCCACCAACTGGAATACAGTTTTCACCTGATTTAACCTTTCCCAACCCTTCACCCTACATCTCCTTCCCTGACCCTCTTTGCTTCATCCTTTCTGCCTTCCTTTCATCTTTAGACCTCCTTTCAGTCAAATCCTTAAACCCCTGGGACATATTTCTGCACCCCATCTTCTCCCAGGTTAGGAATGACATCCGAGTACTGACATCTTTTTTTTTTTTTCCCTTTTTGGTACCAAAGATTGAACCCAGGGGTGCTTAACCACTGACCCACATCCCCAGCCATATATATGTTCATATTTAGAGCCATATATATGTTTGTGTGTATGAATGTATGTGTGTGTATGTGATTTATATATATATATATATATGTTTAGAGACAGGGTCTCGCTGAACTGCTTTAGGACCTCGCTAAATTGCTGAGGCTCGCTTTGAACTCATGATCCTCCTGCCTCAGCCTTTCAAGCCACTGGGATTACAATCATGTGCCTCCAAGACTGGCTGACATCTCTTCTTATCTCTAACTTAAGTTCCCCCTCTCCCTGGCTATCCCCCAGTCCCTATTCAGCCCTTTAACCTTCCTGTGGGGTCCACACAAGCTGTGGGTTCCTGAGTGAGCATATAAGCTCTTGGAGCATCACTTATCAGGAGATGAAATGAAATGCCAGAAAACCAAGAGTCCAGTGTCCCACCCCTGCCCCGACCTCTGCAGCAGGCAGCTCACCCGATAGTCACTGGAAGTGACATAGAAGATGGGCAGGAATGCCAGCCAGATGATGCACGTAGTGTACATGGTGAAGCCAATGAACTTGGCCTCATTGAAATTTTCGGGGCACTTGCGGGTCTTGAAGGCATAGAGCGTGCAGAGAGCGATGAGGAGCACGTTGTATGCCAGAGAGCCCAGCATGCTTGCATCACGATGGTTACAGCGCAGTGTCACCACCTCCCGCCGTTCAGGGGCTGTCTCCTTGCCTGTGCCTGGTGCCTCCACCACCAGCCAGGCAGCCACAATGAGCAGCTGGCCTGAGATAAGTGCCAGGCAGATGGCAACCTGTGAGGCAGGACTGATAAAGCGTGGTCGCTGGGCCCCCTCCCGGGCCCCGCCGAAGATGCGCGCGATGCGGTTAGTCTTGGTGAGCAGGGCTGAGTAGCAGACAGAGAAGGCAGTGCCCAAACCAAGGCGCCGTAAGGTACACACAGCCGTGGATGGCTTGGCAATGAAGATGAAGGTCATGCAGTAGCAGAGGAAAACACCACCCAGCAGGATGTAGCAGAGCTCTCGACCCGAGGCCTTGACCACAGGAGTGGCATTGTGCCGCACAAAGACACCCAGCACAAAGAGGGTGGCCAGGGCACCGAGGCAGGCAATGGTGACAGGTCCCACTGCCCAAGCATCACCCCAGCGGATGTACTCCTGGGGCAGCTCAAAGCAGCCAGTCAAGCTGGCATTCGGCCAGTAGCCCAGACCACAGTCGGCGCAGGTGAACTCATCCAACCGGTACTCATAGGGCTGGCAGGGGATACAGAGCCAGCAGCAGACTTCACCTGGCTGCACGCTCTTCACCTCGTTCTGAAGGCAGGGCTCACTGCAGCGAGAGGCAGGCAGGGGTCCAGCAGAATGTGAGGCCCATGGGATGAGGCTGGTGTCCAGAGTCAGGCCTTCTGCCCAGTATCCCACCTTCTGGTATCGATAACGCCCATTGCCTGCCCGCAGATAGGTGAAGATGTTGTAGCGGCCAATACCGTCACCAAAGCGGTCGAAGCGGACCTCATTGTGAGTGTCAGCTGGGCGGAAGGGGGCTGAGATGGGGGAGGAAAGGAAGAAAAGGTTGGACCAGTGTGTTACCCTAATGGAAACTCAAGCTTCACCCTCACATGGATCCAATCCCAAAGCTAAGGCCATCACTAGCTCTTCCAGTCCTCACCCCAACATTAAAGTCCATTTGACTCCAGTCATTTTTCTAAGAAGTTACAACAAATTCTAACCCTTAAACTCCAGCATCAAACCTCAGTCTTTACCAATCCCAAAGGTAACACCAAAGGTAACCCCAGCCTTAAACCAAGTGATTTCCACAAATCTAATGCCTGTCCAAATCCCCAACCATGACTTGCCAAATCCAACCTTAGACCTAGTCTCTGACACTTTCCAACCCAGGCCCCAAGCCCCAACTTTATCACAACATGACCCCCCTTCCTCAAACTTAACACAGAGAACTCAAAGCTAAGCCCAGCCTCAGGTGCAATCTGGGTCCCACTAATCCTACCAATAACTTCAGCTTCATCCCCCACCAACCCTAACGCTGATCCCAGTGCAAACAGAATCACAACCTCAGTGTCACTGACAACCAGTTCCTTTTACAGAATGGTCACTGCCACTCTCCACCCCTACTCCATCCCCTGTGAACCTCACATCGCTCAGCCAGGCTTGGGAATCAGGACTACTCCTTCCTTGGTTCCAGTGAGAAATCAGGGTTCAAGAGAACAGATGACATAGAGCGTCATCTGTTGCAGAGCGTCTTCTTAAGCCTCCATGAGTGAGTGGTTCAGCCTGGATTCAAACCCAAGATTCTCCAAGTTCTTACTTTTTCCAGCCAGTGGTAAAGTTCTCAAAATCCATTTCTAGCCCAACCATAATTCTATCCAAGCTCAGTAGACTGAATATAGCCTTCCTCTGACATCAACTCAATCAGAACCCACATTTCAACTCTAACCTCTACTCTCATTCCATCACATCTCTGAATGTCAATCTTATTTAAATTATAGTTGGCACAGGTCCCATAGCTGCAAAGTCAACCAACCTAGAATCAAAATAGCATTTTTTAAAATCAATTAGTTCAGCCGGGCGCCGTTGCGCAAGCCTGTAATCCCAGCATTTAGGGAGGCTGAGACAGGAGAATCACAAGTTTAAAGCCAGCCTCAGCAAGGGCAAGGCGCTAAGCAACTCAGTGAGACCCTGTCTCTACATAAAACACAAAATAGGGCTGGGGATGTGGTTCAGTGGTCGAGAGCCCCTGAGTTCAATCTCCAGTACCAAAAAAAAAAAAAAAAAGAAATCAATTAGTTCTATGAGGATTACATCTATATCTAACATGCACAGGCTTATTTTTTTTTTGTTGTTATTCCTTCAACAATACAGTATAACAATTATTTATATAGCATTTATATTGCATTTAGTATTATAAGTAATTGAGAGATATTTTAAAGTATACAGGAAGATAGGTATAGGTTATATGCAAATACTGTACAACTTTATATAAGGTATAAACAACCTCAGACTTGGGTGTCCATAGAGTCCCCCATGGATACTGAGGATGACTATACTCTTGGTCTTATCCCTGGGCCAGTGCTTCCAAGCTATGTCAGTTCTGGCAGCCTCTCTCGCTGCTCCAGGATGATTCTTCCTGAAACCTAGTGATGACTCTAAATGATTCTAATTGTTCTTAAAACAAGCATTGCAACTTTTGATCTGAAGACACTTGGACCACTTTAGATGGCAAATGAAGATTAGGAATTGAAGTTTTTCCTAAAGAGAGTGCCATTTCGATGCTTGCCCTCAATCTACTTTCATTCAGACTCTCACTGCTAAGAATGGATTTGGAATCCTCGGTTTCCACCCCAGGCAAGATAAAGAGTCAGGAGACAGGAAAAGACTCAAGTAGGAGCCAAAGACCTTCAAAGTAGCAAGATCAGGCCAGAGGTCTCCTGTCTCAAAGGATCTCAAGAAGTTAAACCTCAGCAAGCCAGGTGTGGCAGCACACATCTGTAACCACAACTACTTGAGAGGCTGAGTTAGGAGGACTACAAATTAGAGGCCAGCTTCAGCAACTTAATGAGACCCTGTCTAAAACTAAACAATAAAAAGGGATGGGGTTGTATATCAGTGGTAGAGTGCTTGCCTACCATATATGAGGCCCCGGGTTCAATTCCCAGTGCTACAAAAAGAAAAGAAACAAAACCTCAGCCCAGGTTCCAGTTCTTATCCCCTCTGCCTAGTAGTCTACTCTTGGCTCTGACACTAATCCCCTGGGAGAGTTCTTTACTTGTGCTGTGCTGTTTTCTTATCCAAGTAGAGGAACATGAAAACCTGTTTCCCCTCTTCCTCTGAGAGCTAGCAAGCCGATAGACACTAGCCAGCACTATTACCATCAAAGTTGACATTGAGAACGAAGTCCTTGTAGAGGCGGCGCCCATTGACAGGACGCATCGCATCACACAGGTGGGTGGTGTTGGGGCAGAGAGCACGGTGCATGTTGTGCAGTGCGTGCGCCATGGCATACACTGCATTGACCACAAACATGATCTTGGACTCCTGCTCAAAGGGCACAGCCCGCAGGGAGTGGGCTGCGCAGTCTCGCTGCCGGAAGCTGCAGCGGAACCTCTGCTCCCAAAACTCACGGAACCAGGGGTTCCGGCTGTTGTTCCAGGGGTCCAGGTTCTGGAAGTAGGAAGCAAAGTCACTGATAGGGTAGGAGGCCAGCTCGATGGTGATGGCACCCTCAGCAGCCCCCTCACTGCCTGCCACCACACTCTCCAGGGCCCCCCAGCCATCACTGGCCACCCAGGTGAAGCTGGCATTGAGGCGCTGGGTAGCAGCCAGCAGCTCCCGGGCATCCTCTGAACGGGTAAACAGGACAGCCACGCGGGCACTGGGCTTCTGCAGCAGTGCACGCACCACACCTTCAAAGGCTGCACGGCTCATGGCACGGCCCACCTTCTCCGAGGTAGCCACACAGATGTTGCGAGCACGAGCCTCTAGCTCAAAGGCCTCAATGCCTGTCTCACCATAGTCACCCTCAGATGCCACAGTGGACACATAGGTCCAGTTGAAGAAGCGGAGAATTTCAGCCATGGCCTTGGCTTGGAAAAAGTCAGGGGGTACTGTGCGTGCAAAGTAGTCATAGCGGGACTTGTCACTCAGCTTGGCACTGGTGGAGGCATAGCTGATCTGTGGGATTTGAAATAGCCGCAGAAGGTTGGCCACCTGGGAGAGGGGTAGAGAAGGCAAAGATAAGAGAACAGGTCAAATGGGCACTAGAGACAGAGCATTCGAACCCACATCTAGCAATCAAGCGTCCACACAGGATAGCCCTGAAGGCTCCCCCTCTCAAAAGGCCAAATCTTAATGTTTGTGTGTGTGTGTGACACTGGGGATTGAACCAGGTGTTTTACCGTCATCTACATCTCCAGTCCTTTTCATTTTTTGAGACAGGGTATCATTAAGTTGCTGAAGCTGGCCTCAAATTTGCCATCCTCCCACCTCAGTCCCAGAGTCCAAGTTGCTGGGATTACAGGGGTGCATCTGTAATCAAATCTTAGTTTGATGAGTCTTTCGGCCTAGGAGTAGGGAGTTTCTGTCCCTTCCCAAGGGCTCAAGGAGAAGACCCAGGGCTGAGGCCTCAGGGTCCTGAATCACACCTGAACCTGATGCACCACAGGAGAGTCAAGAAAGGTTGGCATTTAACTGCACCCTGAGCCTCAGTTTCTCATCCTTTCAAGCTGATGAGCAGATAAAAAAGATACTTCACAGACACTATAGCACCTGGCATATGGAAGTGATAGGGATACGGGCAAGAGAGAAGAAGCAGGAATGCTGAGGTGTGGGCCCTACTACAGGAGGCTGGCAGCCTGAGATTGGAAGGAGGTAACCTGGCTCCCAGAAATAAATGCATGGGGCCTTGACAAGAATTCTGTGAAGGAGGGGGGCTGGGAAAGCACCTCAGAGGCCCCTAATGAAGACATCGGCAGGTAGGAGGATTCCACCCATCCCTGTCCCCAGTCAGGGATGCAGATATAGAGGCTGGCACAGCCACACTTGACCAAACTGCCATCCAGTTACTCCCAGTAGCTGGGACTAGCAAGCCCACTCGATGGTTCTTGTTTCTGCTTCATTTCTCTTAAACAAACGTTCCAGGTCAGGGGTCCAATAGCAATGCCCTCTGCTGGTCTTCTAAAGGAAACTGAGATCCTAGACAAGGTCCCCTTATGGTCCCCAGCCAGGGCCCCAGTTCTGGCCTCGTCTTACAACAGCCTACATAGAGCACTTGCAGGTGAGGATCTGGGCAAGAGATTGGACCCAGGCAGGGAGCAGGAGGAAGCTACCTAGGTCAAATCAACCAGGTGTGCCCAGGAGATAGCCCAGCAAAGGGAAAGTAGCTGGGCCAGCGATCTCTGCTGAAGTCCAGCAACAATGCACCTTGTGCTGGCCCCTTGTGAGAGGGCAGGGAAGAGGTAGGGGTAGAGAATGTTCGCTCACATTACCTCCTCAAATCCTTCACTCCCGAATACCCGAATACCTTATCTCTTATTCCCACACACATTGTTTTTCTTCCTCCTGGTTATCCATCTGTTTCTCTTCTCTGGCCTCTCCTGGGTTCTATCTGCCCACCTAGCTCCAACCCAGAAGAGATGGTCTTGAAAAATTGGGCTGAGGGCACTGACTTCACATCTCCCCTTTGCCACAACCTTGGCTTGTGACATTTCTTCTCTCTCTGCTCTGTTTCCTCATCTATAAAATTGGCTAATAGGGATTGGGGCTGTAGCTCAGTGGTAGAGCACTTGCCTTGCACATGTGAGGCACTGAGTTCAATCCTCAGCACTATGAATAAATAAATAAATAAATATATTGTGAGAAAAAAAATTGGTTAATAACAATAGCAGCTAAGATTGTTTGTACCCTTATGACTTTCCAGGCCCTCAGATACATACTTTGCTCATTAAATTTTCACTAGATACCTAAAAGTAGAAAATATTATGAATACCACTGTATTTTTTGGGAGGGGGTACTGGAAATTGGGAATTGAACCCAGGGCTTCACACATGCTAGGCACTACCACTGAGCAAAATCCTCAGTACTTTTTATTTTTTATTTTGAAACAGGATCTCACTAAATTGCCCAGGCTGGCCTCAAACTTGCCATCTTCCTGCCTCAGCCTCCCAAGTTCCTGGGATTACAGGCATGCTCCACCACACCCAGCTATGAATTCAATTTTATAAAACAAGACACAGGGAGAAAAATACCTATCTAGAGTCATGCAGTTGGCATGCAGGGAAGCCAGAGTTTAAACCCAGAGGACTGGCCTCTTAGGTTGTTTAACATTATCACAATGTGTGTGTGTGTGTGTTAAGTGTGTGGTGTTTCCCTTTTCTCTTTGTTTGTTTCCTTAGGGGAGTTTCTCTTACACAATCTCTAGAAATCAACCCCATTATGTGACAGGGCATTCTCTTAGTCTTCTATAAAAAGCTACTAAAAGAAGCTGCTGGTCTCCCTTGCCATGCAGGGCAGTACAGGAGCCTCTGCTCAGCATGAATTCTGGGTCACCACCTCCAGCCTCCCCCCCCCAGTCCCCATCTGGGTGGCCTCCACGTACCTGGATGGAAACGTCACTGTAGGAGCCGCCAATGACACCAGTGATGGCAGTGGGAGCATCACCATGGGTGGCATAAGAGCCATCAGGGCAGATGTGGCGTGAGCCATCAGCACCTCGGCTGAGTGAGGCACGCACAAAGTCTAGTGCCTGCTCCAGGGCATGTGTGTCCTTGGAACAACTGTCGAGGATGTGGGCACCCAGGCGCACCCCAGGCAGCAGGTGGGGGTCACGGTTGATGCGGTCCAGCGCGAAAAGCATGGCCTCCAGGCGCTGGATGCCACGATGTTCATTGACTGGACCACACTCCTCAGCTGGGCCACCCTTCTGGTGCACTGGGAACAGCCCACCCAGCACCAGGTCCCCCTCCAGGGTCAGCACCTTCTTGGCCGGGCCCTCAGCCACAGCACTCCACAGCAGCAGCAGTGCCAGGAGCCCAAGCAGCGATCCCATTGCTCCAAAGGGGATGAATAGGTCCAGCAGACCCTGGTCTCCAGGGGATTAGGGTAGAAGCAGCAAAGGCAAAGAGAGGAGGAAAAAGGGACCAGGAAAGGACAAACAGGAAGAGAGATGAGAGGGGACCCAGCTCCTGCAGAGAAATAGATAGAAAAACAGAAAGGGAAAAGTGGAACCTGAAAGTGGCTGCTTCTTTTTTCCCCAGCCTCCCCTTCTGACTCTGCCTCTCCTCACATCCCTTTCCCAGGGACTCTGGGGTCATGAGAGGGTGATGTAACTTACTAGGCTGAGAAGCTCCTGGGATACCTCCCTGAGTCTCACTCAACCTTTCTCTGATTTGGGCTAGATATGGGCCCTGTACCCCTACCAAGCTCAGCAGAAGAGGAAAAGAGATAGGGAGTGGAGGCCCAGGCAGAGGACAGAAGAACTCAACCGATGGCAAGCCCTCTATAAATTAAAGGGTGTTCAAGACTCTACACAAATCTCATAGGACTTCAAGGTCAATACCTTTGTAGCAGAGGCCATGTCAAAGTTACAAACTCAGGGAATCAGTCCCCATCCTGAGCCTCAGATTTTCAGAGAGGGGGCCCTACTGATTGAAGACCCACCAGGGAAGAGTCTCTAAGTGATAATCTCCAATCCTAGGGAGACTGGTGTCCAGGTGAACACCAAAGGGTGCTAGCCTCTGGTTCTTAAAAGGCCATCTCTACAGTTAACTGAGAAAGGAATGGAGACAGTAGGCCCTGAATGAGACAGCCAGGTGGAGAGACTCCTCAGAGAAGGCACCAAAGTGGCCATAGATCCTAAGTGAACAGGACAAGTACTTATGAAAGTACACGTGTCCTAGGTTGGGGGACAATTCATCTGATAAGAATCTCCAGTGTTGAGGATGAGTTCTGGACTCCCTAGGTCTATGTAGGATACTCTTTTAGACTTTCTGCTTCCTTTTTCTTTTCACTTCAAACACAGCAGAAAAAGTCACTATTTCTAGGCCTCCCTATCTCAGCCTCAGGGGCCTGTCTACCCTGAGGCTAGCCTTTAGAGACCCCCTTCCTCTGTCTTCCACTTTACATCCTATTATCTGTACCCCAGTAGGCTTCCAAACACCCACTCCACACAGACTCTGACACTCATGCTGGCTTTAAGAGGACGGGAGAGGGCTATACATCGTTCCTCAGAACAGAAAAGGAAACTGAGGCTGAAACAGACAGCAACTAGTTCAAGGACCTCATGTCCTGGCTACAGAGACTGGAGCTCCTCACTTTGCCCCCTCATTTCCCCAGAGCTAATCTCCCACCGGTACCGGGACAGGGGAACTGGGATCCCATGGGAAACGGAAAAAAATCAGTTCAACCAGGCAAACAGGAGAGAGAAGCCAGGATGAAGACCAACACTGATGGGAAGGAACGCAATTAAGGGCTGAGCACAGGGGAGGCCCAGATGGAAGCCCAGAGGCAGGAAGGGGACAGAACCCCGGAGTCGGGAGCCAGGGGGCCAGGGCCACAAATCCAATTAGAGGGCAAGAGTCCGAAAGGCTGAAACAAAGACGGAGGCACAGACAGAACCAGAGGACATTGGAACAGGAGGAACCGAGGAGCGGGATACAGGGCGTGTGTTTTCTGGGGAAGAAAGGCGGGACGCCGGGGGCTGTCTTCCCGCTTCCCGAAGCTCCCAGAAAGAGAGATGTCTGGACGCCCCGGCCTGGGTGCCCCAGAACTCGAGGACTCGGGGGTGCCGGGACGTGGGGTCAGGGCTAAAATGGTCTGCAGCGGCCGCGGTACCACAGGCTCACCCTACCTGGCGTGCCCAGCTTCCAGTACGGAGAGAATCAGAGTGGAGCAAGGGGCGCGGGGCTCTGGCTCCGGCTCTGGCTCCGGCTCTGGCTCGCTGACTCGCTCGCTGGTTCTGCGCTCTCCGCCAGCTCACCCTGCCGCTTTCAATCGCGGCCCGCCCCGCCCCCGGGCCCGGCCCGCCCCCAGTCCCTCCTCTGGTCCTCCTCACGCTGGGTATCCCCCTCCCAATCTGGCCTCCGCCTCCCTTTGGACCCCTCCAGGACTCCTCGCCCTAAGCCTCCAGCGACTCCGGCTCTTCATGGGACCAGGAGCTGTCCGTCGCGTGGTGCTGAATTCCCTGGCGCTCCCGTTGTGCTGGAGTAGGTGCTTCTCTACCCCCACCACCCCGCAGTCAGGCTGCGTCCCAGCAAGCAGCGGGCACAAGGCATGGGGTACTGGGTTGGGAAGGTCACTGAGGCTGGAGAATGAGCACACTGATATGGTTTTCCATGTGTAAGAGGAGTTGGCCCTAGGGTTGCCAGCGGACAGTGGGAGACAGGTAAAAGGGCACGTGTGAGGTAGGTGGCCTGCTGCCATCCCATCCCAATGGATGTCCCTGTCATCACATCCATTCTTTCCATCCAGCGACTGCAGCTGGGACCACATACCAGGCCCCATGTCAGAGTGGGCCTGAGTAACTAAGAGGAAGAGTGTGGGGAGGGGGAGGTCAGAGGATGGGGCCACCCCTTCCTGCAGATGACTTTTAAGGCTGCTACTCCTCCTCTCCACTTCTATGCACAAAGGGCATTTATGGCAAAGAGATACCAACCTGGGGCAGTGGGCAGAGCCTTCATGACCAGGGACTAAGGTCAACCCTGAGGAATCTGCTGGGGCTGGCAGGGGCATCTGGGAGGGGAGGGGACTGAGGAAAGACTTTTGGAACTGGCTGCGTAGGAGGGAGCCAGAGCTGGAGCCCAAGCAGAGGGAGGACAGCTCTGAGAAGATGCTCTTGACTCTTTCCTCCCTCAGCAGGATGGGGAAGGACGCCCCTGGGTAGGGGTGGTGGATAAGCTGTAGTGCCTGGATATGCTGAAGGCTTTGGGGAGAGAGCTGCACCCAGATCTAGGCCCAGAGCCTGTGTTATCTGCCGCCAGCATGTACACATATTAACAAGTGCTAAGGGGCACAGCAACCCTACACACTCCCCTGGCAACTGCCCTTTTCTGCAGGTGTCAGTGGAAGCAAGGTCAGCTATGTGCTGATGAAAATGACAAGCACACCCCCTTAAGCACCCCCCCCATGTATATACAGCATATGGGAGGGGGATCATAAGAACAACTGTACACAAAACCTGATGCCCCACTGCTCTGGAAAAAACACAGCTTTGAAAGAAAATAGACATCAAAACCAAAACCAAACGCAAACAAGATCACTAATAGGAAACGAAGTGGCAGCGGGATAAGGGTTCAGAGCTGTCAGATGAAGCTGGGGAGACAGACATGTTGTCTTCCAGCTCCAGCTCTGCCACCGGCTGCTCTTACCCTCTGGCTGGCTCCAAGAGACTGCTCCCTGGGGTAAATGAGCAATGGGCTGGGTTCATGTAGCAGAGGTTGACAGCAGGAGGGTGCTGAGGTGAGAGAAACTGCACAGCAATCTCAGCCACACATTCAGCCCATTCACCAAGAGATCCCCACAAAAGACATAGGGCTTTACACAGATATGGTCACAAACAGCAGCAGCCCAAGAAGTCCATCAGATAGCCTGCAGCAAGTGAGCTATACTGTCCCACTGCAGCACACATAGTAACACAAAGCCTTGTGGTCACCACTCTGAGCTGGGTACACAGACAAGGACATATAGCCTTACACACACAACTGTACAAGTGGACCTGGTCACACACATAACTGTATAGGTCAATGCAGCCATAATATAAAGCTGTACATGTAGGTTAACACTCAAAAGTAAATGCAATGCTCCCACACGGCACATGTGGACATAACTACATATATACAATATAAACAATGACATAGCCACACATACACATAGCCTTAGCGGGACATACATATGGACACATGAACACATACAAATAACTATGCACATAGATATGCCCACATACACAGCTGTAATGAGACAGTTGCATAAATCTACAGCTTTATACACTGCTACATAGTAAAATATAGCTCTACACATGAATACATAACCATAAATGCACAGCTGAACACACAGAGACACACAGAACTGTATATGGACAAAGCCCCCCAGAGATGCTTCCAGCCAACCAGCCTTACACATGCCTATAATGCAGCCTCATATAGGTAAACACACAAAACATAGCTACGTAGCCATCCATACATATACAGGCATGCCCAGCCACAATCACATCCTTTCTGATGCTTACTTGGACACAGCCTCACCCAGGGACACCACCAGCAGCCCTATCTGTGGTGTGAATGCACATACCCAGGTTCAAAGGCACTGGCAGTCACAGCAGGGACAGCTTCACCTGCTGGGAAGGTCCCAGCATGAGCACAGGCACACTCAAGACACAGACACAAAGGCATCCTTTGGAAGCAGACAAAAGCAGGATGCAAGCTCTCCTGAGCCCGGGAGAACACTCTGTGCTTGGCTTTCACACCCCTTGCTCTGCTCTCCAGCAGCCTGGGAAGCACCTAGGGCTACTGCAATGCAGGGGTGACTGTCCCCTGGGGCCACAGTGCAAGGAGTGAAGGCCTTCAATATCTCTCTTCTCCCAACCCCAGGGTTCCTTCTTCTTGGGCTTGGGAAGCTCCTGCCCAAGGAGCCCATCTCCCCAAGGTAGAACTAACAAACACACAGCCCAAATCCAGGTGAAACAAGAAAATCATTTTCTTTATTTTGGGTTCTGGAAGGTCCAATATGAGTCTGAAAAAAGACAAGAGGGGCGGCTGCCCAAGAGACTAGTGCAGGTTAACAGTCCCTAGCTGCTTTGGCCCTGGGAGCCAAAAGGACAGTGAGGAGAAGGCATAACTAGAGGCCTGCGGTAGAAGTCAGGTCCCCCAGGTATCCCCAGCCCTAGTCTGGGATGGAGAGGTGAAGGAGAGGGTTGGACAATTTGCTCAGTTCCTTAGCAATGGCACCCACAGGAGGGTGCAGGATGCAAGTTACTCCTCATCCTTCTCAGGTGTAGTAGGCTCCCGAAATGGACCTAGAGGCTTGGCCTCAGGGCCCAATCGTGGTTCCCCCAAGGGCCCCTCGCCCTCCAGGTCCAGCTCCTCAAAGGATGAACCGCTGGCACCCGACTCGCTGTAGCTGTGCTCGCTGCGGTTATCACCATCATCCCAGCCACGGCTGCTTGCCCCAGGGGACAGTGTGGTAGCTGAAGTCTCCCGGCTGCCAGGGCTCACCTCCAGGCTTATAGAACTCGTGTCACTCATTGTATCAGCTCCTAGGACCAGGACAAGGGAGTACAGGTTAGCCAGGACCACCACGACCCCCCACTCCCTTCTCTAAGGGGAGAGGCAACTGAGTGTACATAGTCCCCTCATGAATAATATAGCCATCTTGACCCAAGAGGCCCATTCTAGCTGCCCTCTGCCCTAACTGGGGCTGCACTGACAAGGAGGGAGGAAGTGGGAGAGGGGAGCAGCTGGCTATTCACTCCTCTCCCTACCCTGAATTAGCTCAGCTCCCTGCACTTCCACAAAGCCTGCTACCCTCCATCCCTACATCCATTAAGGGCCACTCAGCCCTAGGGTGAGGAGCTGAGTATAGAACAAAGAGACCCAAGTAGTATCCTCTCCACCTCTCATTTCAGGTCTGGAGAGAAGTTTGTCCAGTCAGCTACAGAACACTGCCCATAAGGCATGAGGATGGAAGAATGGACCAAGAGGTCTACTCTCTAGCCTCCACCCCCATGCAAGCCTCCCCAAGGAGCAGCTGTATCCAGGAAGTCAGCTGGCCCCTACCCCTAGCTTCATTGCATCCCTACTTGAGAAGGCTGTCACATGGATAGAGAAATCTTGAGAAACACATTGCAAAGGAGGAAAGTGCTGGGATAAAGCTTATTTAAGGGTTTTCTCCCCCTAAGCCTGAGTCAACCCAGAAGAACCTTCACCCACCCCACCTGACCGCAAACCACTGGTACTTCCTGTGTTACAAGGTAGCAAAAAGGGACTATGAGAGCGCTTTTGCTGGTAGGTCGGGAGTCCCAAAACAGTACTGAGCTGACTAATGGCCCAAGTCCCTCCCCAACTGGCTCCTTGCACACCCAACACATTCTCCAAGTAAGTGGCCCTTCATCTGCCCTATCCAAGAGCAACCCTTCAGTTCATCTCCCCAGATCAGAAGCACTGAATGCAGCTGGGAGATGGCAAGGAGGAACAAAGAGTTCAGGCCCACTGTGCAAGAATCCAGTTTGGGAGAAGACTGATATGCCACCCTTCCTATGTGAGGGGGAGAGGGGCAGCTGTCAGACATCATAGAAGGTAAGGGGTGGGCAGGCTTCCCCAGTTCCTGTCTCTCAATAGAGCCCTGAATGGGGCACAACTGGAGAATAACTGGCATTTGGACTGGCCTGGAGCTGACCTTGAACTTCAGCTGGGATTGGGAGCATGCTCTCCCAATCCACTTGACTCCCTTTTGGGTCCTACTGGCAGATGTGCGGTAAGCCTTGGAAGTGCCAGACCACCAGCCCAGGGCCCTCCTCTTGCTGAGATCCTTGGCATGGTTCCTAGATGGAAGCATGTGAGCAGAGTGAAGTGGGAGCCCAGGCTGAGTCTTCAGTTATGGGTTCCTTCTCTCCCTGGGACAGAACTCCAGCTCCTTACTCATTCCTTAAATGGTGATCAGTGCCCCAGGGGCTGCGGGCCTGAAAGGCACAAGGAAGGGGATATTTCCTCCCTGGCCCCATTACTGTCAAGTTCTGTCAGCCCGTACACCCAGTAGTTCTCTTGAGACCCAGGGATACAAGGACCTGCCTGCTTCCCAGTTGGACACCTTCTGCCTCCCCATTCCTAGGCTAGGAGTGATCAGAGTAAGGGGCGCAGGGTGCATCCTTCTCCCCTGAGCTCAGCATCCTGGGATAAAGATAGCCTCTGGGAACATAGGAGGCTTCAGACAAAGAAGCATAAAGCAGTGGAGTGGAATCCTTACAGCCCCACCAAGCCCTACACCAGAGGAAGTCCCAGTGTCCTAAGTCTGTGTCCCTGGGGGAAAGAATGCCAGGTAAGGCAGGGCAGCACCTAAATCCCAAGGACTGTTGGTCAGGGCATGTGAAGCTAACACTTTCACCCCAGTCCCTCCTTCTTCTGCCCACAGTCAGTGCAAGTAGATCAAATATTCATTGCCTCTCTGGAGCTAAATAATACATCAATGTAATAACAGGCACAAGGCAGCTAATCACCCCCTTTCACCTCCCAGCCCAAGCTGGGGCAGCAGTAGGGAAGCAGGCAGGGACGGGCCAAGCCTTGGGTGGTCAGGCACCCACCATGCACCCACCACACACATTGCTGTGTTAAGTGGCATGCACCTGGTGGGTGAATGCCTAGAGTCCGCCCCGGGTGTCAGGACAGGCCGTCAGAGGTAGGCAGACCTTCAGCCCCCACACCATGGAGAGGGCGGGCAGGCTGGTGGGGAGGAGGACAGACCAAAGAGCTGGGGAATGTGGGAGCTGTGGCTGCAGCCAGCTGTAGCAGGTGCCAAGCAGTCCTTTCACACCCCCTGGCAGGCAGTGTTTGGGAGAGAAGGAAGCTGGATGGGTGGGCCAAGGAGGGGGAAGGCAGGCAGCAGAAGAAGGTTGCAGGGAAGGTCAAGGTACTTCTCCTTCCTGCCCTGGGGACTGCCTTGGCCTCGTGACTTTGTATCACATCCTATGCCCACAGTAGGGGCAATGAAGAGTGTCTGCTGGGTACTTCCAGGAAGAAAGGAGCAATACCCCATGGAGGTAATTAAGTGGCAGATGAAGTTAACTGTGTTGGACACAAGCCCCCAGGGAGTAGAGATTGTCTCCCAGTACCCTCCCCTTTTAGTCTCCGCCAACACATGTCTCTGGGGTGACCTTGGCTACTGAAGACTGAATGGGCAAACTCTCCTAGAGAAGGAAAAGACAGTCCCTCTCCCTACAGCTTTGCATCACTCCTAGAAATCATGGACTTCCAAAGTCACACAAGGCTCCCCAAGGATGGGCAAGGATTGTTGGGATGTTAACCAGCAGGCCCCTTTCCCACCTATCAAGAAAGGTCATGGCAGAGGGGTCTGGGAGCAGGCAAGCAGGCTGTTGACCTGGACCTGGGATATTATTACTGCCATCAGGTATGTGGGCTGGCTCTGGCAGCAGGAGCAGGAAGAAAGCAGCTGGCTCTGGATGGGGCCCCATACTGGAAGATAGGAGAACACTTTGTTCACTTCCTTACCTTCCAGATCCAGCACCAATCTTACTTCCTGATGAGCCCCACCCAAGTGACTCCTTTCCTGGGCAGCTTCAGCCCCCTCCCATGAGCATCCAGCTATCTGTGATGTGTGTTTCCAAGGGTATTCCTGTTGCATCTGAAGGGAATCCAGACAGGGTCATTGTATCTGTGTTGTCAGGGGAATGTGTGTGAATCTGCATCCACATGTAGATTCCATCTACATGTCTGGAAATAGGCACTCTGCTTGTGGGTCCTGGGGGTAGGCATGTGTTCTTCCTCCCTCTGCCAAGCATAGCATTACACCCACAGTGCCATCCCAGAAGGAACAGCCTCCTCAACCATGCCCCTAGTGTCCAGAACAGGGGCTCCATACAGGAGCCCACCCTTATTCCCCTACCTTCTATACCTGTGCCGTCCACCTGGGCATTGCTGGCTTCCACAAGCCCTCGGCATTTCCGCTCTGTCTCCTTCACTTCTGGTACGTAGAAGTCTCCCTGCCGTGCCAGGGGGCATATGAAATGGATCTGGTCTTGTTGGTAGATCTCCAGACGAGGGTGGGCACACAGCTTCCGTTCCTAGCCAGAGTTAGAAAAGGTAGAATAAGCACTACAGGGTCCCTGACTCACTCTGTCCCTGGGTGGCCCCAGGAACTGTTTATTGCTGGCTGTGTATCTCCCCACAATCTCTTCCAAGTTCCATGAAGGAGACACATGCAGACCTCCCTAAGAGCAAGGCCCCATACTCCAGCATGCAGCAGTCTAAGGAAAAAAACCTAAGAGTCTGGCACTGCTATTTCTATGCATATCTGGGACCAAAAGGCTGGACTCACACAACCATGAAACTTCGCACACCTAGACCATCCAGCACTGAGTCCATGAACTAGGGGCCCAGGTACCCAAGTCAAGGTGTGACCTATCACACTTTCCATCCTAGAACCCCTTGCCCCTGACCTCCTCTCTACCCTGACCAATGCTAACTGACCCAGAGGTATCAGAGGAGCCCAGTGCCCCTGACCCTAGGGCCTTGGACCCCTGCCTGAAGACATGTTCCCACAGATTCTGCTTTCCACTTCCATTTCCCTGCTAGATTTATGTCAACCTCTGACCACATCAAATGTGGTTCCCAAACCTCCTTACCCCTGGGCCCAGGGTTTCAGCTGAGGTTGAGGAGGCAGAACCCAAGATGGACAGGTGGGCAAGACACATGGGTCTAGCAATGAACATTAACCAATGAGGTGGAGTATATTGGCTTCCAGGGCTCCAAGTTCTGACAGGCACCCTGCTGCCCTCTGCCTGGACACAGACCCCAACGTTCCCCATCCCCCAGCGAGGAAGGGAGCAGACAAAATGCCAGAGCTGCCCTGAGGCAGGCAGGAACAATCAGAACAGGGGTCAAGTGTCTCTCGCTCTGGAGCCCGCCCCCCCTTTCCTGTTCTAGAGTGCAATTACCCACCAAGATAACTGTGAGGCCCCTGCCCTGTCACTGCTCACCCGCCAACCTTCACAACACAGCTATTTATAGGACCCGCCGGCTCTCACCACGAGCTCTGAAATGAGCCTTCCACTTAATGGTAATGAGACACTGATCGCCTGGCAGGGAAAAGCCACTCCAGGACTCCACTTGTCCGCCTTCCTGGCCAACCTGAGGGTTGAGGAATCTCTTCCAATTAAAGCCAGGAAAGAGGGGTAAAATGAGCCCATGGAAGGAAAAGGGGAGAAGGAATAAGACTGAAAGGTGTATCCAGCGAGGACCCTCAGCACCTGCTGGAAGAATGGTGCATCTAGGAGGTCACATGTGAAAAGGATGGTTTGGCCCAGGTAAGGTGCAGCTCATCTTCAAACTCCACGTGTGACCCAGGCAAAGCCTTTCATCCTGTTTCCATGTGTCCAACTTCAGAGGGCAACACCCTGGCCCTGATGCTTCCACAATCAGTAAAAGAAAGTCATTAGTTTCAAGTTTGAATCCAATCTTTTTGCCAACCTGGTGGCTCTCCAGGCCTCCTCCACCTCATGAGTCCACGAGCTGACCCCTGCCTTTGCCTTTTTTGATAGCTGCTCTTATTTCTCCACCCTCCCACAAGACCACTGCAGCCTAGTTCTCAAGAGGAAGCTGCCAAGAACACAACATCAGGAAACTGGAGCTACCAGGCTCTGGGCCCTCTTCAATGCTAGCACATGGGGATGGCCCACTGCCAGACCTGAGCCCAACTCAGCAAACTGGGACAAGTTGCCAAGGTCTGGGTCCTTTCCTAGTTGTCAAAGGGGAAAAACAGGGTCTCCTATTTTAAAATCTAGGCAAGGCATGACCTTCACCTCCATCCTCATACTCTGGGCATTCAAAGAGTCCAAAGAGCAGCAGCAGAGTAGCCACTGGCCACCTCAAGAGCTACAGAGAGCTGGCTTTGGGGGATGTTCCCAGAGACTAAAGCTTGTGTCTACTCAGAGATTCTAGGGACAATGGAGATGCAACCCCTTACCCTCAAGCCCTGCTGGTACTCAGGCTACCTCCCTAGCTTCCTTTCTGGAGGAGACTGGAAGATGAAAAAAGGGAGTAGTGCTCTTTCCACTCTTTCTTCTAGACTGGGCATCAGGATGGGCAGCACCAGGCAGCCACCCTGCGCCACCTGCTCTGTCAGCCCCCTCGTTGGCAGGCAGGAGGCAGCTCTGCGGCTGCTCTGCACATCTGCCTCCTCCGGAGAGCCCTGCTCTGAAGTTGCCTGGCTGTGGACAGCCCTGTTGCCATGGAAACCGCATCCTCCATCCTTTCCGTCGCCTTCATCTCAAAGCCATCGGGGACAACAGAGGAACGGGGGAGACAGAGGATGGAGCAAAAACTGTAGCCCAGCTATACAACCCTTTCTTCTCTGCCCATCCCTACCCCCTTGCAGCCTCCTACACAGGGAGCACCAGCTGCCCAGGCCTGCCTCAAACTCAAATCCAGCCTGATCCTGCCCCCTGCTGCCCAGGGGTCCCTGGCCCTCCTTACTAGAGGGCAGCTCAAAGCTAATTAAAATCTCATTGACTGCTCAACCCCAAATCATTATGAACACATGCCAGATCCTGTCCAAATTCAGACTCAGGGGTGCAGAAGAAGGGGCAGGAAGAAGGCAGAGTCAAACTTCCACAATCAGGGAAGGGACTTATCACTGTTCTTAAGGTCCTCTTCCTAGGAGAACCTCTTCCTCTCTGTGCTTTGCCCTCTAAGCAGGAATGAGTCTAGTGAAGGCTGGGAATAGAGAGCAAAGGGGCAGGACTCACCATATGCCCTGTCCCCAGAGTAATCAGGCAGAAAGGACAAACCCTTTCCCTCCCAGCCAGGTGTAGCCTCAGGGGGAAGAGAGGGTGGCTATGGCTGGCTCTCAGGTCCTTGCTGCACAGCAGGAGCTAGGGCGTAGGCAGCATGTCTATGAGCAGGTAAATATTGGAAAACCATTGGAGGAAGGCAAGGCCAGCTGCCTCTCCTTCAGCTAGCCCCAGGGAGCCCTTGGAGAGCAGACAGCCAATGGCCAAGGACATCAGCTCAATGCCACACTGGGCTGGTAATACTGGGTAAATGAGCCTGGATGGGCCTGAAGTCCTCCCAGTCCTGTCATACCCTCTTTCACAGCCCAGACAGCCAGAGCCACATGGAAGCACTGCCAGGACAGGGGAACCTGCTCTGGCCACTGAGATCCCACTGGCCATCTGACAAACCCATAACCCAAAATTGCTCACTCACACGCATAGATTCATGGGACTATCAGGTCCTCTTCCAAGACAGGGAGAGATGTAACATCCACAGCCCTTTCCACCTAACAGAAAGAAGTTGGTGGATCACGCCAATGTCTCACCAGGAATGGCTAGAAACTGGATTCAGGAGTCCCAGTCCCTTAGACACACCTCCAGTCTTTCCCTCCCACCTGGGCCTTCCACAAACAGAAACAAAAGAAGCACTTAGAATACCACTCGCAATGCAGGGAGTTCTGTGGGACAGTCATCAGCACATCCCTTGTCACCACTCCACCATGTACCAACACTGGTTATCCACCCAGGAGTACAGTCAGACAAGGGAAAAAGCAGCTCACCATCTCACACAAGGCTGCCATGGTACCAATTCCTCAGTTACTTTAGGAACACATCACACACTCACTCCTCACAGCCCTAGCCTCATCTCCAGGACAGGGGGGCAAGTACTCAACTCAGGGCTCCTAAAAAGGACTAGACTAGTATGATGAGTTGAGGTCCCCCCACCCCCAGGACCCACAGTACCTCCCCTAGCAGGTCTTTCTGAATTCAGAGAGAGGAAGGAAGGAGGTAAGACAGAGGAGCTGAACTATCCTCATTTTGTGTTCTGCTTTTAGAACACCACCCTGTACCCTGGCTTCAGCTATGGGTATGGAGGGGATAGAAGACAGTGGTCAGGGCCAGGTTAGAGGCTGAAGATGGATCCTACTCCCAGGCTGTCTAGAAGCTGGTTTTACTCACAGCTGGGTAGCAAATGTCCAAAAGGAGGTGGCCATGTGTACGGGCCAAGGACTGGGACACACACATTTACATGAGCTCTAGGTCCAGAAAGGGATGAGGTCTACCTGATGTATACCTACTCCATCATGGCCTCCTTACCTCCTGCCTCACTGGAGTGAGAGGCCCTGGGCTTCCTGTTTGTCCTTTGCTGCCCAGTCCTACCAACCCCTCCCTACCAGGCTGGACAGCCAAGCAGCCACACATCAGCAAGCAGTTGTTGCATCCCACCCAAGGTGGTGGCATCTCCTCACTGGGTGAAGTGATGCATACACATTTTTAATTACACAGACACGGATGTGAATCCGCCTGCACACAGCAGTCCCTGCAAGTGGGGCTCAGACCCTGGAGGCCCCTCAGGCAGCTGGTCTGCATTGCATGTGAAAAGTGCTTGGGGGAGGCACAGCAGGGAGACTTTGGCTAGAAAGCAGCACATTGTTATTATTCTGCCTAGGAACTTCTGTCAACTTCCTTCTCCCTGTCTCCCTCTAATCCCCACCAGGCTTCCTAAGTCTCTGGCCTAGAACTTAGATCTGTCTGTGGGGTGCTGTGAGGGGCACCTCATGTCAGCAAGGAGAACCTGCAAAAGGGCTAGTGAGGCCTCTCTCCCTCCCTTTTCCCCTCATAGCAGGAAGTCCCAAAGCTCTGACAATGCAAGCAAAGGAAAGAGGGAGCAAGACAGACTACCAGGGAGGGAAAATAGAGGGCAGGAAAGAGAATACAGAGCTCCAGGCAGAAGCCCAGAACCTTGGACTAGCTATTGACAAATGGGTGGCTTCCCTCTGGGCCTCAATTTTCCCAACGATGAAATAAAGGGATTAGAATAAATAATCTCAAAAGTGAAGAACTGGAAAAGCTTAATAAAACACCATCATTTAAAGACAAGACAATTGTGTACTTGGAAAACCCAAAAAGAAACAACGAAGGAACTACCATAAACATTAAGTCAAAAGGAAACTAAAGCATGGCTCATTTTCCTGTGCACCAGTTAACTGCAAAACATAATGGGAACAAGAACAGATGAAGAGATCAAGTTCCTCCTGGGGTTAGGTCTAGCCCAGGGGGTGACTGTGGGTGGTATGGGTGCCCCTTAAGTGGCATGGGATGGCAAAGGAGCCAGGCAGGCAGGGCCAGGCCTAGGCTGGAGCCTGGAGAAGGATGCAGAGGGAAAGGTGTGACAGAGCCAGTGGGAGGCAAGTGCGTGGTGCCTGGCACCCCAGCCTGCTGTGCCTGCTGCTGCTGCTGCCTGAAGACTTTTCATTTTCACCTCAGAGCCGGCAGCTCGCCACACAATTTACACCTCTGTTCATCTCCCTGGCTCTGCTCAGGTCCTGGCTTCCCAGGAGGCTCATGGAGGGGAGCCTTGGCAGCAGTCAAGCATGGGGTGGGCTGGGGCACTGAGGAGCAGAAAAAGGATGATTCCCTCTAAGCAGGCACATAGGACACAAGTCCTCATGTATCCTAGTGCCCAAATGGACTGTGATGCCCCAGGTCTTCAGCCGTGCTTAATGTTTCTTTTCCCTAGGGCCCAGATGGCCAATATACAACCCCAGCTCAGCCCTGCTCTGGCCTTCTTGGGCCCTGGTGGAACAGGACCAGAGGACTTAGAAGCCTGGGAATGAGAGTTCTAGGTGGATCAGCCCCAGGATCCCATGGCTCTCCCTTTCAAAGAGGGTTAGGATTAGGGTTAGATGATGTCCTCCCACCTTAGGCTCCACAGCCCACCCATCAGTGGCTCTTTACAGTGTTTGTGTAGTCAAGGATCTTGAGCCCTGTCCAGCTCACAAGCTGATGAAAAATGTTGCTGACTGATTATCCAGCAGCAGGAAGGCTGCTCAGTGCAGATGGAGCCATGAAGTCAAGCACCTGGGAGGCAGAGGAGTGAGGAAATGCCAAAGGGGAAGGACAAGTAGGCAAGTGAGATGGAGAGGAGACAGGGCAGAAGGGAGGGCAAGGAGGGAAGGAAGGAGAAGGCCCTGAATTTTCCAGTTCTAACTGGCATTCTCTCTCCCTCAGGGAAGTTCTTCCAGTCTTGAAGACTCAGGATTCCTTTGTACATAAGGAAACAGTTCACTTCTCTTTATCTGAGCTCTGCTAAAGGGCAGAGTAGTTCTCTGCAGGCCAAGTTTCTTCTTCAGAATCCCTTCCTCCTCCCCAGGGCTAAATCCCAAGCTCTCTAGAGAAGAGCAACAGAATTCTTCATTCATGAGCCCCATCTGCCTAGGGAAGGTGGCTCCCTCTGGATTGGTGATGGCCCAACCCCACAGCACCATCCAGACAAGTCTCAGCCTCCAGGGTCCTGCAGGGCTGCCAAGTTACAATATCCAAGCTGGTATTTTGAGAGTGGTGGCTCCCACGCCACCCCAGCAAAGGCTGGCTTTGTGCTTTCAGTCCTGGAGGAGGGGAAGCAGGAGGAATGAAGCCAGAGGCCGTGAAGCAGGTTCCAGTACCTAGGCCAGCAGCAGAAAGAGGCCTGGCCTCTTGCAGGTGCTTCCATTCCCCAACCTTCAGGAGGAGTTCCCTAAGGTGTACAGGGTAGCCAAGCCCTGGAATGGTGGGAGGGTCTCTTCTTGGCTTGGGTATATCTGGAAGTGAAGAGTCACAATTATTCTCAGCCAAGAATATTTCCCTAATTCAAAGTTTGGCTATGGTCTCAAGCTCTTCCTTCCCATTTCCAGTCTCAAGAGTTCTGCTCAGAAGCCCAGACTAGATACTGTCACTCACCTGTTCAGATACCATCAGTGGCTCCCTAGTACCTGGAGGACCCAGCCTAATCTCTTGGGCTCAGACGCTTGCTCCTCCTTGCCACTCCAGCCTCACTGAATACCAGTGCCTCTGCCTGATCTTCCACCCTACCTAGAGAATGCTGCCCATCCTTCTAGGTTCAGTCTAAATGCTATCACCCCACAATAGTTGTTTTGCCTTTACTAGTGGCTCTATCCCTCCCCAGGCATGGCCAAGCTCTGGCTAGGAAAGATGAGAAGGAGTTCTGAGGCTTGACACTCTAAGCCCCAGGTCTTGGGGCAGCTGACAGTGTCCTCTCAGTGCTAGAGCAGGCCAGTTAGCAGGTGGTGGTTCTGGCTACAGACCCAGTGAGGGAAACCTGGGAACAGGGCAGTCTCTACCTTATTGAAGATAAGGACATGAGGTCCAACAAGGTTCCTGTAACACCTGCTTCCTGTGCTTGAAGCAGCTGCAAGGTCACCCTTAATTAGTGCCTGCTGGGCAAATAAGCAGAGAGACCAGCAGCCTCAGCCTCCAACTCTGACTACCACCAGGGATGGAGACAGAGGGTCAAAAGGTTGCTGGGCCATGTTACTGTCAATCCCAGGCCCACTCTGGCACATTGCAAGAATATCCCAAATTCTTGATAAATCCTCAGCCTCTTGGTCTGAGTCATATTCACATACAGAGCAGAGCAGCAAAAGGCAAGCAGCCATGGGAACAACCCTCAGCCTAGGGAACCCAGTCTGGATTCGGCTGATTCATCCTTGACCTTGGGAAACCTCCCCTCTCTAGCCCTCTGCCTTCCCATTTGCAAAACAGTGTGGATGCAGGCTTTGATTAGGACCTTCCTGCTAGATCCTATGCCCAGAACAATGCCACAAAAGGAAGACTCAAGAGACTGAGGGCATTTCCCAACTTTTTGGGGGAGAGGGGTGCTGAAAATGAACTGGCCTTGTACGTGCTAAGCACACACTATCACTGAGCTATATTCTCAACCAAGTCTCCCTTATTAAAATAAAGCTTAGTACTCTTCCATGATGGCTGGGCAAAGGTGGTAGGCAGAGGGAGATGACCACAGATTTCAAAATTCCCATGAGGCTCCCTCCCTCACATAGATTCCCACTGCAAACACCCTGTTCTCCTCCATGGGTGGTGTGGTTCTGGCATGGACTCAGACCTACCCACTGACTCCTTCAGAGTCACCAAAGTAGGCTAAGAGGAAAGAAGCATAGGGTTCTAAGCCCAGTGGGCAGAAAGGATCTGATCAGGTTGCTGTGAGCTTCCTCCCAGCCCATAGCTCATCTAGCTAACTCACTTCTGCAGGCACCCTACTGAAGCCCTGTTTCTGGTTCCCAGTTGGTTGCCCCAAGGCACTGCCATGCTGTCACCCACCACTGGGAGTCCAGTCACCTCTGCCCCAGAGATCTCCAACCTGTAGCTACCCAGAGCTTCAGGTCCAGCTTTCACCTAGAGTGAGGCTCCCCTAGAAAGAACTGTTTCTTCTGGGAGCATCAACCTATGCAAGGATGGATCTAGTGCCTCCCAGCTCCATTCACACTATAGCTGCTGCAACATCCTCCAGATCCAGAACAGGCTTGCAGCTAGCAGGGTGGAGGGCATCTGTCTGGCAGTATAACTCTCTTAGGACAGAGGTCTTTAAACCAGCTGAGATTTAGAAGCTCTTTTCCAAACAAAACCCCAAAGCATTATCTGGATTGTAGGACCTAAGGCAGAGTTACTCCAGTTGAAGCAGAGAAGTGTCTAGTGCAGCCCACACCCCAGCTTGCCAGCCACAGAACACCTCAGCACAATCTCTAGACTCCCACCTCAGAACAGTCTGAGAACTATGGTCTGGGGTCCTCTCGTCCTTTAAATCCCTAGTGGAACAACCCCAGTCAAACCAGCTGTCCCAGAACTCAGCCAGCAAGGTTCCCCTCATGAGCAAACCACATCCCTTTGGCAACTCTTCCAGCAACACTTGTCTACAATTCTATGGAGAAAGAGCCAAGTTTGATTTAGGGCCTGCCTGCCCCCAGTTAATCAACCACCAAATGAATGCCCTATCTCCCTAAACTTCAAAGTTTCTCAAGCTGTTTTACAAGGATTCTTCCCTGAGAACTCCATCAGAGACCTTAGAGAAAGGGATTTATAGAAAAGATTCTGGACCTTGCCAGGAGGGGAGTCAGGCATTGTGGGCTCAGGTGGACCAGTCTAACACTCTCAATGCCCCATCTACCAACTGCTACAGACAGCCATGAGCCAAGTCCCACACTAGCAGCCTTTCACACATAATCCTATATGTGGGATCCCCAGTTTCATCATTCAGTCTTGGTCTGCTTCATGTGTCTAAACCCTTCCCTGGATAATCATTAAAACTAGTTCTAAAATCAAAAAATAAAATAAAATGCTATAGAAATTTGTTTTTTAAAAAAAGGTGAATTTGGGAGCATTTACCCACTGCTCTGGGCTCACATGTAGGCCCCAGCTCTTCAGCAGGCTTGTACTTTTAATGAAGCCCAGTTCCCTCCTATATCTGCTAGAAGATGCCACCTTCCTGGGACTAAGTGAGTGGTTTCCTGCCCTAAAAGCCACCTCTCTGGACTTCAGTGGAGCAGCCTGACCAAGATGGGGCATCTTCCACATACAATGATGGTCACACAGTATCTAGGGACCCCTCACACATATACTATTCCAGAGTGCTCAGTTTGGGGGCCTCCGGTAGCTTATATGGAGAAAGGCAAAGTTCCTGCTCCTATAGCTCAGTCTGCCAAGCTGCCAAACTGAGCAAAGCTGGCCAGAGAGCCAAAAGTTGCCTCTCAGATTGTAAGGCTGGGATCTAGCCATCCCTTCCAGCATCCCCAGAAGGGCTTGACAAATGCTCTTCTTTGGGCTCTTCACAATGACCCTCAGGTCATTTGCTACCCCATGAGACCAGTCTTTTCCCAAGGCTCAACCACATCTGCAACTGCCAGGACTGCAGCTACTCTCCACTTCCTGGACCCAAAGCTCTCTGAGACCCATTCACCTCTGGGGCAGGTGAACCTGCCAAGCCCTCCCTCCTCTTCTAGCAGCAGGGCTCCTGACCTCCCTCCCCATTCTCAAACAGAATGGTGATGGCTGCTGTCATTCTAGTTGAAGAACCTTCATAGCAATCCCAGAGCCAGAGAGAAAGGGGTATGTGTGCACACCCACAGTTAAAGGCAGCCAGCTATCAGCACTGGGAGTCAGAAGCACCCAGAGTGTCATTGGTAGCCTCTTTTCTCTGACCACAGGGCAGTGGAGAAGGAGGCAGGAGTGGGAGGCAGCCTTACACTCTTTTATTGCTGTCTCCTGGGCTGAAAGAGATACAGGGCCAACCCCCATTGACTATAGGCTGTGACCAGCAAACAGAGGTAACCCCTTCCTCACCTCTAACTCAGCTTAGTTCCCTAGGCCACAAGGTCTGACTAAACACAGGGGCACCAATACAAAATGAGGACCTTGGGCTGTGCCTCCTCAATGGGCAGCCTGGACCTTTCTCACTGTCTCACTGGCCATGCCCACATAAGCAAGCCTACCAGATATCTCTAGAAGCCCTTTGCTCTCCCTAATACCCCTGCTTCCTTGTCCCAGCCCCCACCACAGGAGAATGGAGCCCAGAGCAGAACTGACAGGCTCCCACAGGAGGGGGAGGAAGGAGGAAGGAGGAAGGGCTTTCATCAAAGAGGTGACGTCAAAACCAGGCAACTTGTGAAGCTGTCAGAGGCCGAGAAATTTGGACAAAGGTGTCTAAAAATAAATCCCTGATGCCGGCAAAAGGCTTTGGTGGCTGAGTTGCTCGCCACCACACCACATGCCACACACTCTCTTCTGAGGTCTGGAACCCAGGGAGTCTCTTCCCAGGGCTGCTCCTCAAGATTAGTCCCTGAGGTTGAGGGACACCACACACCAGCTCGCCCTGAATGAAAAAATAAAGACATCCTCAGGTGGCATGTGAATAGGCCTAGGGCACTGTTTGATGTCTCCCTTCCTACCCTCACCGTCACCCCATTTCTGCACTTCTAGTCCCACTTCCACCCCAGAAACCACATCCTTCCCAGTACCCTCTGGGCCACACCCTCATACCTCACCGTCTATCCTCTTCGTGCCTCCACTCTATCACCACACCACCATGATGCCATGGACATCAAGACAGTCTGCCTATTTACAAGTCTGCCCAACACTGCTTCTTCAGTCTGTCTTTGACCACCAAGACCACAGCCGGTGACCTGGGGCCTCATTTATTCATTCCCCAGCCCTGACACCAGACTTTTGTACCTCCTTACCCAGGATCTGTCTGAGATCCCATTTCCAACATTAATGCCCTCTTCCTGTCCCAAGCTGTTCTGTAGAAAAAAGTCACAAGGTTCCCCCAAATCTGCCAAGCTCTCACTCCTGCTGATTCTCTTATCCTATTCCCTGACCCTAGCCACAGTGGCATGCCCTCTACATAGCCCTTGTTGCCAGAGACTCTCTACTGCCCTCTGGCCTTACAGAAACAAAGAGGCATCTAGCAGCCTTCCAGATCAAATACCATCAATATGCTGATGTCCCTGTATTCTCCAGCCCAGGCCTCTCTGAACTCCAAACTCTATATACATCTCTGCCACTCAGCCATCTCCGTACCCCACCAAGATGTCTCTTAGGCAGCTCCACTCACACACCCACAGAGCTGGTTTTCCCCAAGACCAAGACCAGGTTCCCACATCTCAATGGAAAACACCACTTATACACTCACCCACCTGACCATGCCAAAAGGAAGCAGTGCCCTCTGTGACACTGCCACTTCTCCCAATAACCAGCCCATCCCAAGCCCACCAGTTCTATCACAAAATAGATTTAAAAATACCATGTTGTTCCACATCTCTATAGTCGCTGGCCCAGTCCAAGTGGCTATCATTCACTCTGGAATTTATGACAGCCTTCTGAGCATGTCCAACCATCCCCTGATCTATGATCCAGTCCCACACTGCCCAGGGATGGGAGAGTCCATCTTGTACAGACATGGCTCTCTAACTGAACACTACAGTGACTCCCCAATGCATTTGGACCAAACCTGTGCTCCTTACCCTGCTCCACCCAGAATATTCTTACCTCCTCTCCAAAGGCTCTTGTAGGACTCTGCCTTGAAGTAACCTTCACAGAAAAGCTGTACCTGACCACTCTGTCCAAGTGGGTCCCCTGACTGTCCCAACCTGTTGTTTCCTAGTATGCATCCTGTTTTTGTCTGACATTAAGTACCTAACTTAATCCCTCACCATAAATGCCTATTTCATATATCAATTTTTCATATGGTGGCCTGCACAGCATTGAGCATACAGATACTCAATAAACAAGTCAAATGAATGATTAAACAATCTTTTCCAAGCCCAAACTGGGATCACATTACCAGCTCCCCAGCTTATAAATCATTTATAGGAGCAAGAATGGACAAAGGGCAAGTTTTTAAGATCTTATTGACTTAGAGAGTTCTGTCAGATTTCCTGGTGGTTGGCTTTCCTCCTTTCTCCACACAGGCTGGGCTGCTGAGCACCTTCCAGATCAGGAAATGAAGGAGACAAGGTTTGCTATTGCTGCCCTAGTCCTGAGCTTAGGGAGCAGATGCATGAGGTCATAAAGAGGCAGGGCCTGGGCAAAAACATGAGAACCTGGGGCCTGCCCAGCCACTGGAGATCTCAAGGCCTTGCTCAATAGGCCTCCAACAGAATGGGCATAGAGTGGACCTGTCAATCCACCTGAGCCTGGAGTACAGGATAAGCACTAGAGACATCTTGTCAAACCAGAGGCAACTGACCATCTCCTAGGAGATGTTTGGGCCCCCATAAGTTCTTGGGCATCTGAACAAGATATCAACAGCCTCTGCCCATCTTCCTAGCCTCACAGGCACCTGCTCTCATGAAGCTCCAGGGTGTTGTTCTTCCCAAACCACCTCTTCCTTCAACCCTGGGCAGTCCTCCCCATTCCTACCCAGGGGATCTGGCTGATGCCCCCCTCCCAAACACACATCAGCGTGTCTCACCTTGATGTAGGTGTCCAAGGCAGGATGGACACGGCGGGTAGCCAGCCAGATGGACAAAGAGGTGGTGTAAGGAAAAGTGGCTGTCACCACATGGCTAGGTGCTGGAAAGGAGAATACCTTGAAGCCAAATTTCTGGTAAAGCTGGATGAGCTCAGGGGAGGGAGACACCTCGCCTTCACTCAGGATGCTGCCTACTACACAGCGACACTTCTCAGGGGGCACCTGTGGAGGTAGATCAGGGAGTCAGAGTTGGGCAAAAGAAGGAGGCCCTCAGATCTCCTGTATCCTAAATCTGTGCCAACTCAGACCTGGAAGAACCAAGTGCTTCCAAAGGCCACAAAGCCCCTGGTACTGTTGCCATTTTCCAGCCATGGCCCACCTATGCATCCTGCTGCGAGACTCTCTTCCACCCTTCATTTACTACTTCAACAAACATGCTATGCCCCATACTGGAGACCTAAGGATCATGGCGAGGGATCAGACTTGGTTTTTGTACTCTAAAAGCCCTGGAGAGGGAAGGATAGAGAACCATCCCCAACATGGCCCATCAAAAGCACCACTGAGAGGGCCCTCCCATCTCTTGACGTGACCTTCTATCAGCCCCCAACTCCTAGGGCTCTGACAGGACTACAAGCCACTGATCCTGAGGTCTGGATTCAGCACAGGTTAGCATGTTTAGCATGTTTCCCTCCCATTGCCTAGAGAAGTAAGCTTCAATGGCAGAGAAATCATGGCAGGCAAAGGAGTAGGACTGAGTGAGGATAAGGAAAAGAGCCCACAGCTTGCTTTCTTGACCATGCCCCAGGAAAGCAAGTGTGTGAGTGTATGTAAGTACTCATGCAAGTTACAGGCCACAGTGGGGGGCATCTAGTTGAGGAGGGGTTATGAAAAGTACTCTTTAGGAAGTAGAATCACACTGGACTCTGAGTAGCAAATAAAAAAATCTGTAAAAGAATATTAGGTGCACAGGTAGGGCCAGCCACCAACACTAGGGCCTACAGACCTCCTCTCCAATCTATGCTCCATCCTGAGACCCACCCCATTTACCAAGCCCCTTCCTGATTAAGCCCCAGAATGCTGGTTCCCTCCAAGCCTCTTGGTCCCTAGTGCCTACACTTCCTACCCTTCTCTCTCTGTCCTTCCTTTACTCACTCCTTCCCTGGCACCCAAAAGCCCTAGTCAGATGGACAGAGAGGCTAAGACTGACCCAGAGCCTACAAGGCCAGTATTCACTTCTCCTAGCACCAGGAATCCACAGTCTGTCTCATCTCCTGCTACCTGTTTCCCATGCCCACTTTCCTGCCATCTAAATCTGTACCAGCCTTCAGGCTGGGCCCCCAGGGGTTCATGTTCGTAAATCCAGGATACTCACCACAGTTCTTAAACTTTCAATTCTGGGTTTTGATCAATCTAAAGGCTCCTTTCTCCCCATACCCAGAGCTTACTGACCCCTAAATTCAAGCAGGCCACTTCCTCTACCTCCACTTACTCCCCTCCTCAGCCCACATTCCCACAACTGTGAAGTCATTACCTGTCTGCCTCTACCCTCCCATTACAGCCCTTTACAAGACCTGTCAGCAATCCCCTAGGGCTTTCTCAGCCCTGATCTACCTCCTCTACTCTGGTCAACCCACCCCTGTCTTAGAATCACATTCTGCCTGGGACTTAGGCATCTATTCCAGGACATCACTTCTGGGATATCACCCAACTATATGGCTCTAGTTCCCTTCCTGCTCCCTTCCTCCAAGCCTGGCTCAGAGCATCGGTGACAGGCAATATGACGCCATGGTTAGAACCACAGCTAGAGAGAGGATGGTCAGGGTGTGAACCCTGAGTCATGAGATTTTGGCCAAGTCTCTTAGAACCCCTGTTCCTTGATATCTACATATAAGCCTGTCATATTAAAGGAAATACTTCATAAGGCATTAGGAGATGCCCAGCATTCACCAAGTTCTCCATAACTATGATGGGTTATTCATAGTTATAATACCATCCCAACAACTGTGCCTAGAATACTCATCTACTCTGAACCCACTGGTTCACCCTCTTAGGGATCCTTTTAGGGTAGCTTAGTGGTACTGTATCCTCTTCCAAATACCATCCCCTCAATATTTTACTGTAAACTCTTGTGCCCATATCAAATCTACTAATAGCACAGTCACCTCTCTTGGTCTGGAGCCCCTCCCACTCCACCCTGGCAAGAGGCACTGGGAGATTGCTGCAGTACCACCTCTTGTCTCTAGATGGTGCACTTGTCCCACTCACACCCTCAGCCTTGCAAATGGCCAGATGGGCAGGAGGTTCCCGCAGGCATCCTCTACAGGTCTCTGTTGACAAGCCTCCAATAACAAACTAAGGGACTGTGCCTGCCACAAAGCCTACCTGCATATCCCTAAGCATCCTAATTTCGTGCAAAAGAAACATCCAATATAGGTTAGAGGGAGAAATGGGTGCAAGGTTACTTGCTCTCTCCTCTTTAACTGGGTTTAGGTCCTAGGTCTTTCCTGGGATCACTTTAGTACCCCTCATGGACTCCCAGCTCAACACTTTCTCTAGTACCCTAAAGGCACAAGAACGCGTGTACATGATAATCCTGATTGGAGTCTCTCAATGGCTCCCAGTTTATCTCTAAAATGAAACCAAACCTCCAAGTCCAGTATGTAAAGGTGGTCTTTTAGAGTGGCCCATGCAACACTGCCTGGACTTGTCCACACACTCATCTCACAC
Organism: Geosciurus inauris; assembly: GCA_004024805.1. NCBI lineage: Eukaryota > Metazoa > Chordata > Mammalia > Rodentia > Sciuridae > Geosciurus > Geosciurus inauris. The sequence goes on from PVHX01002716.1 coordinate 61,624, forward strand.
TCCTTCTGCTGCCTCAGGCCCCAGAAAGGGCCAGAACCTAGATGGGCAAGCACCCACTGAGTATCTACGCGGTAGAAGGGACAGATCCAGGCTATGGCCTCGCCTGCCTTGCCATCCTCTTCTCCTGCCACATCCCTGCACATACCCACAAGGAACTATTTGCAGTCAAACATGCCACATCTTCCCATGCTTCCTGCCTTCATATATGCTACTTCCTCTACCCAAAACATCCCTCCTCACTCTATTCCAGGGTCCGTCCTGCCTGGGAAACTCCTATCCATTCTGTAAGACTCAACCCTCCCCACTGAAGCCTTTTGTTGCTCCCCACCAAGCTACCCTTCCTCTGATCCCAAATAGCTCCAAGGAAGCAGGTCTTGAGTTGCACTATAATGAGACCTCCCCACCACACTCCAGGTCTCAAAGCAGGTCCAGTATCCTGCATACACAGAAAGTCCTTGGGTATGCTCAGTGATGGTACGTACATGCACAGAGCTGCACACATAAGCTGTGCCCTATAATCAAGCCTCTTCTCCTTCAACCTGAAGAAAATGAAGAGCTCCTGCCACTCTGAAGAGAGGTAAACAATAGAGACAGAGCTCCCAGGATCCTGGAGATGTGTAGGGCACAGGGCCTCCCTTCCTGCTTGAGCTATCTCTCAATTCCATAAGTTAGGACATTTCTTACCTTCTCCCAGGCCCCAGTCAATGGCTGGTTGCAGCCTAGGCAATCCCTCAAGCAAGCCCACCATCTGCTAAGCAGCCCCATGCCAAGCTGGAGTTAGGAAAAAGTAAGAAAGAGAAAGCAGGCCCTAAGATAATCCAGGGAGTGGCAAGGATAGTCCAGTAACAGAGAAAAGCTTCCCAGGCTCTCAAGAAAGTCCAGGTGCACCTTCAGGAGAATGGCTTACTAAGGTTGCCAAGGGCCTACAAGGTACAGGTTTCCTAATGACAAGAGATCTTGATTCGATCCAACACCCTTATTTGCAACTAACCCTAGGATAAAGACCTGGGCCTCCCATCTGTCTACTCCCTTGTTTCCCCATATCAGCCATTTACTCAGGTACCTGTGCCCAGAAGAATAGCTGGACCATAACTGCATCAGTCAGGAACCACACCGGGGAGAGAGGGCAGTGGCTAGACCCATCACTACTTTGGGAAAAGGAAAGCCAACCCAGGATCTAACCTCAAAGTAAGAATACCAGGAAAGACACAGGGGTATGTTAGGCCGCAGAGCATCTCCTTTGGGTTGTGCAGTCTCCTCAGCCCCAGAAATGTGAGAACAGGGCAGTCTATCTGAAATCTCAAGCTTCCAGGTCTGAGTTGGTCCTAAGACTGGCACTACAGCCTGTTCTGGAGGTCTCACAGGCCCCTATGACCCTGTTTTGTAAGGCCAGTGAAGAAAGTCACCTCAGGGTTCTCACTGAGTATAAGAACAGGATAAGATTAACTTCTTCCAGGATCCAGAAAAGAGAAATGATGTTAGCTGGCCCAGACCAAACCTAACTGTTGGGTTCAGTAGAAATGTCCAGATCTTGGGCTGGGGTGGTGGCTCAGTGGTAGAGCGCTTGCCTAGCATGCGTCAGGCACTGGGTTCGATCCTCAGCACCACATATAAATAAATAAAAAATAAAGGTCCATCAACAACTACAAAAAAATATTAAGGAAAAAAAGAAAAAGAAATGTCCAGATCTAGGTCCACAACCTGTACAACCAACTGGGACAGCTGCAATATCTGCCAGTCCCAGGCCCAGAGGGCTTCCCTGATCCCTCCCACTCCAGCCCTGAACTCAGAGCTACCCACCCTAGGTAACAGAGAAAGTACAGGCAGTGCCCTTCACTTACACTGGTACTCCCAGGGTAAGAGAGCAGCAGTACCTGCCCATTACAGAAGTTGGACAGTAGACCTCTTTTACTGTCCTGGATGCTTTAAGTCAACACACCAAGACTCGTGTGTCCAACTTCCCTCAGCAGCTGGTGCCCAGGCATACTAAGGCAAGCACCATTCAGCACATGGGCTAATAAAGTCAGCCAGGGCAGAGGTCAGGACCCACATACTTTAAGCTTGGACAGAGTAGAGGAGTCAGCAAGATGCCAGCCCTCAAAGAGAGAGTCTGGGACTTCTTGAGTTCCCACCTAGAATCCTTTCAGAAACAGCCCCTCTAAGAAGCATGCTTCTAACAACAGCTAATACCTAACAATGCCTCACCACTTGCCCCAGCTGCTGCCTTCCACATGTAAGGTCATTAAATCCAAACAGCCGTGTGTGGTACATACTGTTATCAACCCTGTCCCCGGGGCCCAGAAAACCCAGCCACTCAACAAAGGTCATATAGCAAAACAGTGTTAGCGTCAAAATTCAAATCTAAGCAGACCAGCTCCAGAGTTGCACCACACAACTCACTCCCACTTGGAAATCTGAGAATTAGGCTCTGGCGAGGAACAGGCTGCACAATGACCTTTCCCTGCACTGTGTCTCCTCACAAAGCTCAGGCAATCTGCAGGAGGTAGGCAGGGTTCCTAAAGATACAAAGGCCCTGCCTTCAAGCTCTCAGAGGCAGGGATGGATGTCAAAGTTGCTATGTACCTATCAGGGGCCAAGTATTGGGACTTATCTTCATCATTTAGTCCCCACAAAAACAAAAGCCCTGGTCTGGTGGTATAACTCAATAGTAGAGCATGTGCTTAGAGTGCAAGAGGCCCTGTGTTCAGTCCCCAGCACGAAAACATACAAATGAACAACAAAAAATAGGAAACCCTACAGTAGGGATTCTTTCATCTCTATTTGATAGCTAAGGAGATTCAGAGAGGCCAAGTGAAACATTTAGTGTCACACACTGGTGTGCACAGAAGGATGAACTCAAAGCCCTCTCCTCTCATACCTTACCTCACCTTGACACCTTCCATGGGCAGCTCAAGTGGGCAGAGAGGGGTCTGCCTTTTCAGACCAGTCCCACAGTAAAATCTGCTACAGAGCAAAGATCTGGGCTCTACTTGGCAGAAAATAACTACAGAGTAATTGGGATAGGAGACAGCCTGGACCCTCAGGAAGCATCAGCCCAGCCCATATTCTCATTGTCCTTGTTGAGGTCAATCCTAGGAAATCCTACCCCCTCATCCCTTCTCAGACTTCACCTGGCTTAAGTGCTTCCCTCACACACAGAGTTCAGAATTCAGGATTCTCATCAGTCTCAGACCTTGCAGACTTGGTGGCCCTTGGTCTTGATTTTCAGTGGACTTGATTCTCAGGGAGCTTCAATGACAGTCTAGCTTCCTACAGGCAGAACCCAAAGTGTCACCAGTACCCCATCTACTCTGTGTCTGGGGAAAGTATCTACTGCAGGTGGTGGATATGAGCAGCAGATCCAGCCTGCCTGGGCCGGGTAAATGCAACTGGCTGTCCCACCCTCTTGCCTCAGCTAGGCAGGTCGCTTAAGCCCCAAACACAGCAGCAGAGGTGGGCAGTGGAGGGAGGGAAAGAAGGTAAAGAGACAGGCTGTAGACAAGACAGACAACAGGCATGATGAGAGCATACGGGACAGTAGGCCCTGTCCACAGGCCAAAGCTAGACAGGATCAAGAGAAGTGTATAAGATCCTCCCAGCAATTTCCCTCCCCTTCAACACTGAAGACTCCCAGAGGACAAAGCCCAGAAGAGGAGGCTAAAGTCAATTTTCAAACTTCCAGTACCTGCCTCAAAAGCACAGTCAGGGGGCTGGGGTTATGGCGCAGTGGTAGCGTGCTCGCCTAGCACGCGGGAGGCACTGGGTTCGATCCTCAGCACCACATAAAAATAAAATAAAGATATTGTGTCCACCTACAACTAAAAAATAAATATTAAAAAAAAAAAAAAAGAAAGTAGAGTCAGGGGCAGAGCAATTTTTCTAGCCAGGACCCTTCCTAACTATGCAAAGACGGTGTGGATTAGTGTATGAGGGGTATTCAGGTCTGTGATTGATATCCACCTACACCTGACCCTGGTCTCTGGAACCAACACCAACCCCTCTGGTACCTTCAAAAGGAAACGGTCTACAGTCCATAAATGCTGGGCCCTGGCCCCTGGATGGGAGAGCAACACTTGTAAGCCACTGCCAGGGCCTGTCTACTTTCCATCATATGCTCCCTCCTTCTTCCCTCCTCCACCCTTAGCCATGCCAAGGCCCTCAGGGATAAGAAAGGGAGTAACTTTCTTCTGCCTCACAGAAACCATCTTCCCAGACCTCAAGCCTCCTTCCATACAGGACTCCAGGACACAGGGCTGATAGTTTAAGCAGCATCTGATATAAAAAAAAGTCCACAGAAATTGCCACTATCCTGTCTTAGTGGTTCCCTTTCTTGTGCCATTTTCTGGACTTAGCCTGAGTGGGGCTTTGCCAGCCCTTTCTCAGAGATCAATCTCCTGGCTGACCAACTTAGGCCAGGAAGGGGTGTGGCTAGGGAGCAGAGCTGTCAGTCCACACCTTATAGGAGTGGCATCCAAAGACAGGTGGTATCTCTACCTGGTTACTACTCCACCTTCAGAGTGTGAAACAGCCTTGCTTCCTCCACATACTCAGAGAACCACATTCTAACTCCTGTTGTGTTGGGTTGGGAGGGAGGAGCAAAGGTGAGACACTCAACTGTCAGCCTTTATCTTGTCTTAGAGAATCAGAATACACAGGCACCCGTGCTGGACCAAGCTAGCAGAGGCAGCCTCGGAAACAGCAAACTCAGCCTTCACCAGGATGAGAATGGGGCCTCCCTTCAGGTTCCCCTGACACCCTCACACTGAGAGGTCCTAAAGGCTGGGCTCCCTGGTCCCCATGGCACACCAGTGCCCAGCACAGATCTAGTACTCAAATATTTGTTGATGAAAACAAGAAAGTACTATCTGCACCTCAGTCTCCCCTTCCATGGTATCAAAGTGTAGATCAGGAGGCCTTAGAGCCCTCCAGAAGGTCTGTGATAGTCATGAGCACCTAAAGCCTGGGAGTTCATGGGTCCCTGGACCTTTTATAATCTCCATCAGGCAAAGAATGCACTGCTCAGCTCCCAGAGTAGGTACCCAAGTGTCCCTGAGCCATCCCAAGTGCCAGGGTGTAAGTCAGCTCTGCATATGGACACAAGTATCTTCTTGAGTGACCTAGGACCAGAAGGGGCAGGATCAGAGAGGTCAGCTTCACCTATTCACTCATCCTCTGTGATAAGTTCACAGCCTGCCAGATGTCTATAGCCAGGCCAAGGGTCTAGGCCCAGGTCGGACCCCTCAGCACATGCTAATTTTTTTCCACCTTTTTCTTTGTTGTTGTTAAACATTCATTGAAGACCAGGCACTGAAGTGAATGCCTCACCTGTATCACTTAACTAAGCCCTTGTCAGCCTACCTCTGAAACAGGTATTTTACTGCTACCCTGCAGATGAGGAAACAGAAGCTCAGAAAGGTTATATGATATGTCTAAGATCACACAGCAGGACAGTGATGGGACAGAATCAGAACCTAGGACGGCCAGTTTCAGGGTAGTTCTCAGGCCAGAGCCCCCCAGACCAGCACCTAAGTCATACTATTTCTAGCCAGCCCTGGACAACCAGGGCCCACTCTGTGGGGTCCACCACATCTCTGGGATAACTGCACAGTGAGCTATTAAGAAGCAGTGGCCAGGGGGTTATAAAGGAAAGGAAGTCAGAACCTGCTGTGGTTTTGTTCACCCTGTGTTGCCACCCTTATTCGTAACTGAGCTCGAGCCAGTTGCCCACCTGCCTAGCATCGCTCTCACCATGGCTCTCAGCGACACTGATGTGCAGAAACAGATACAGCACATGATGGCTTTCATTGAACAAGAAGCCAATGAGAAAGCAGAAGAAATAGACATAAAGGCAGAAGAAGAGTTCAACATTGAGAAAGGCCGTCTTGTGCAAACCCAAAGACTGAAGATTATGGAATACTATGAGAAGAAAGAAAAACAGATTGAGCAGCAGAAAATTCAGATGTCCAATTTGATGAATCAAGCAAGGCTCAAAGTCCTCAGAGCAAGAGATGACCGTATCACTGACTTACTGAACGAAGCAAAACAGAGACTCAGCAAGGTGGTAAAAGATACTACCAGGTACCAAGTGCTGCTGGATGGACTGGTCCTCCAGGTTGTTGGAGCCCCGAATGATTGTTCGTTGCAGGAAACAAGATTTTCCTCTAGTAAAGGCTGCAGTGCAGAAAGCTATTCCTATGTACAAAATTGCCACCAAGGATGTCGATGTTCAAATTGATCAGGAGGCATACCTGCCTGAGGAAATAGCTGGTGGAGTTGAGATCTATAATGGGGATCGTAAAATAAAGGTTTCCAACACCCTGGAAAGCCGGTTGGATCTCATAGCCCAGCAGATGATGCCTGAAGTACGAGGAGCCTTGTTTGGTGCAAATGCCAATAGGAAGTTTTTGGACTAAGTTCTTGAGAAGTGAAATTAATCCCCTGCTCTACTTCTTAGAAGCAAGATCATCTATGTAACTTGCTATGTAGCTTCTTCTTTTTGTTCTGATATTATATTTATCAATGGATATCTTTCTGTAGTTAATGCCCTTGGCCTAATGTTAACAATGGGAGGTTTCTTCAGTGTGATCAGGACCCACTGTAGTTCATTTGAGGTACCACAGCTTTTATTTGGTTCTGCAGCATGAAGAGGAGGGATCAGATGGTACTGCATGGACTATACCAAGTTTCCTGTTCTGTTCACTGTTCTGATTACCTAGTCTACATGGTGATATGCATGGTGTTCCTTGCTCTTTAGGTGTAGGGCATGCATTCCTTCCAGCAGTAGTACCTTCATTGTTAACTATTTGGGCCTAGAATTTTCTTCATCTGTAAATGTGATTTAAAATCTAAGCCATGAATATTCTTTATTTATTAAAACAAAAGATTTATGTGGATTTAAAAAAAAAAAAAAAAGGAAGCAGTGGCCAAGCCAGGGGTCCATGGGGAAAGTCCCCCTTATCAGGGTTCTTCTATTTCATTCTTCCCTGGCCCAGCCTCCAGCACTGGCCCCAGAATATCTGATGCCTTGGCCCTTCCTAACCTGGAATTAGCATCTCCTACCAAAGAGGCAATGTGCTACTTCAAGAACATGCAGATGTGCTTATGAGAAAAGAGATAACCGCAGGGATTCTCCTTCCTCCTCTCTCCTTGCAGAGGGGTTCTACCTAGGCCAGGTGTGGCAGGAGAGGCAGGGACTTACACAACAGACCCTAAGCAGGGCTGAAGGTGAGGCATCTGGTTTAGGAGCTGCCCACAGCCCACTTGGGCCCCAGTGCTCCCACCTTCATATAATACTATCTCCCAGCCATATGACTGTGAAACCTCAATGTCTACTCATCCCTCAAACTGCCTATGTCACCTCTCACCTGGGCCCAGTTCAATCTCTTCAATGGCCTCCCTGCCTCATCTCTTTCCATCCTCCACCTGTCCTCCAGTAAGCTTCCTAAAATGAAGGTGGCAAATAGTGCCATACCCTTTCTCCCAACCTGCTATACCTCCACCTGGATCAGAGAATCTTTCCACCACTTTTTCTATCTACAACATGCCCACTGGCCACATTTCCCCTCCAATCCCATGTCTCCAAGCTTTTGTTCCTACAATTTTCTTAGTCATGTGGCCCTTTGTGGCAGAGCCAAATTCTACTTATGAAGGAAAGCCCAATTGAAATCCACCTCTTCTCTAAGTCTTTCCAACAAATTTGAGGCCTTCCCTAAACTCATAGCTCAAACTTCAGTGGACACTGAACCCACTGCCTTGTTGAAGAATCATTTGTATGAGGCTGACTTGCCAAACACACAATTTCCTGAGGTCAAGACCAGGTCTGATTCATCTGTTGAGTGCAGGTATAGAGCAGGACCTGGCAGAGAGGGAATCAGCACACCCCATTTCCGAGTACTCCCGTGGTGCCTGGTCAGCCAATAGTGGGTAGGCCATAGTGTCAGTTCACTTGTACTCTGTAGACAAGGAAATCAGAGCTAAGGATTCACACTTGGTTTGGCATGGCTCAGAAATGAAGGCTGAACAGCCCTTTGCAGAGCTGCCAGCTCACCCAGCTGTGGGCAGTACCACCCCGTAGCAAGGCAGGAGGCTACATTGGCAAGCCCTGACTCACTGTATGCTATAGTACAGCCAGACGCCCACAGGGTGCCAGTGATGCTGGATTTGTCTCCGACCCCAGGATCCTGGACATTCTGAGTAGCTCATCTGGCTCCACTTGCCTTACTCTCAACTAGGAGGTCCAAGGAAATACACCATCAGTAGATCAGGAAACACCATTGTGGCTGGAGAGGTAGGATTCCAAGCCCTATGCCCAGGGGCTGCCCTCTCACTATAGCAGGAGAACTGAAGGAGGAAAAGTATAGAAATAAGATGTAACCCCAGAGAGTAGACAGAATCTGAACTGCCTGGCCTTAGAGCACTGGCCCCAAATGGAGATGGAAGAGGAAGGGACAGCAAGAGGAGGAGGGAGAGGACCAAGGTCCAGGTAGAATCTAGGGACTCACAGTAATGTAGTCCACTACACTCAAAAATCCGTAAGTGGGGCTGGGATTGTAGCTCAGTGGTAGAGCGCTTGCCTTGCATGCATGAGTCACTGGGTTCGATCCTCAGCACCACATAAAAATAAATAAAGATGTTGTGTCCATCTACAACTAAAAAAATTTAAAATAAAACTCATAAGTAGCCATGAGCAAAGGAAACCAGATCTGGGCAAATAAAAAACCAGTTAATAGGTACCTGAAGCAACAGTCCAAGCTAAATAAGGAAGAGGCTTCAAGTTCTACAAGGCCAACTCAAAGATTTCCCAACCCTTTCCCCAGAAACCCAAACTCCCATGCCCGACTAATCCCAGCCCCAGGTCTATCCATGGAATAGAACCCCATGGAGACTCCTTACCATGTGGGGGTTGTCATAGTAGACAGCAATGGAGCGGAGCTCAGGGGATATACTGCAGCTGTCCGTGAAAAGCCGCCCAGTGTTGCCATAGGGCCCCACGTGGAACTTGTAGGCCACAGTTATGTTGCGGATGAGGGGTGAGCCAGCACTCACTGCCACCTCAGTCAGCAACCCTGAATACCCAGCAAAGGCCAGCAATGTCAGCAGCAGCAGCAGAGTCAGGCCCCCAATCAGGCCCAGTAGTAGCAGGTCCGACATGGCTCTGGGCCTCCCACACAGCACCTCAAGGCAGCTGCAAAGGAGACAGAAGAGAGAGGAGGCTGGTAGCTGCTTTGACTGTGCCCACCTACCCACTAGCTGGTTCTGGCCCAACCTCAGCCTTGTCTTGGGTGCTCTGACCCAGGAGTGGGAGGGGCCAGAGGTGTTTACACATAGAGTGACCTAGAAGGGAGCTACAAAGGATGACTGAAGCCACAAGCTTCTTTATTTCTTAATCACAGTCATTGAAGCTCTCAGAGAAGTTCTGCCCGGCAGCTGACAGCCCTGGTCACACCTGGGCAAACTGTGTCATAGAGTGACAGAGGAATGAGTCAGCAAGGGATACACTCTTGGCCCTGACCAGCCTCTCCTAAGACAGGCCAGACACAATCCAGCCTTTCCCCACAGTGCCTTTTCCTTCCCACAGCTGAGCCCAACTGTCAGCCAGACTCTCCAAGCCTCAGGCACTACTGCCAGAGGACAGAGGATAGACATGCATCAGGATCCATGTATGTGTGTATACACACACACACACATATATATATACACACATACATACCCCTCCCCACACACACACACAGGGCACTGTCTAAATGTTGAAACACAACTACTTCATTAATCCTTAGAACAATCCAACAAGGTAAGTATATAGATAAGGTAACAAGTGGTTGGAAATAACTGAATGAGGGCCCAGTTATTAACCTAACCAACTCCATTTTGTCCCTCTCTGATTCCATTTCCCTCTTTCACCCTCCCCCTCCTCCAGCTACTTCCTTCTGCAGTTACCTTGGATTCTAGGAACAGGCTCAATTGATATGTATCTTTATGACAAAGGACTGACACTACCTCAAGCAAAGTCAAGCCATCATCCCATGATGAAACTGCTCCCCTTAGTGGGAACAATTATTCCATGAGGAAACCAAGGCTGCTCCCCTGAGCAGGAGCAATCATCTCACCATGGGAACCAAATTGCCCATTCAAGTGATGATGACCTTCCAAGAACTTCTCAGAACCAGTCCTCAACCATGGCCTGACCAGGATAACTTATTGCACTAATTATGCAAAACCCCCAACCATTGCCTTTGTTCCCCTTTTCTATAAAACCTTAAAATTTTCCCTTGAAAACAGACTTTTGCTCACAGTACCCCTATATCTGTCCTTCCCTAAGTGGCCATGCTGATTAAAGTTTCTTTCCTGCCCTTCACCTCTACTCCAGCCTTTGTCATCTTGGGATGGGTGGCCTAGCCTCTTCTGCTGGAACCATGGGAGCCAGGGTCTTCACTCAAAGACTCCTGTAACATTAAGATACTTGTCCAAGGTCACACAGGTATTAAACAGAGCCACCTGAACCAAAATATAAGCAATGGGAACCCAAGCAGCATGACTCCAGTTCCCATTTCCAATTTCTCTCTCCTCCCTGGTGACTGGCTTCCAGAAAGGCCCAAGCATTTAATCCAGGTTGGACATCTATGAACCCAGGACTTGAAGCTCTCAGCATCAAAGTCACCACTTGCTCTGGGAGTGACAATCCTTACTCTGTGCTACTCTCTCAGCTGCACACTTCCTGTTTCAAAGGAATTTAGCTCCCACCTTTCCTTTGCCTCTCCCAAACTGCTCAGAAAGGGGATAAATGTTCCTGCCGGGTGTGGAAGCAGAGCTTTGATGCACACAGAAAGGAAGTAGTGAAATGTAAATATCCCCCTTGAGCAAAAGACAAAGGGAAAAAGGGCTGGGGAGGCTCACCTGAAAAGCCAGGCTTTTAGCAACTCATGACATCCAGCGCAGCAGGGGCCAAGTGCTCCAGTGCTGGGGACAGAATGGAACAGTCACTCCAGCCCAGGAAATAACCACTAGGCAGGGCTCCACGCCCTGACTAATCCCTTCCCAAGGAAAGCCCACCGGGAACTCTACGAGCACCACCACCTCATAGTCAGGTCCTCTGGGAAATCAGAAGCCAAACCCACCCTCACAATGTCTGGGATCTTCACTAGAGCCTTCCTCATACCCCTCTTCCTGGTGGGTTCGCTTCCACACTTGGTGCCGAAACAGCCCTGCCGCTAACCTTGGGAAGGCTGTGCTCTCTCTCCGGGCTCAGTTTACCCTCGGATCAGAGGCCCCAGATTCAGACGCCTGACACCCAAGCGGGCGAGCATAGGGGTTGGCGGCCGTCGCGGGCTTCCTGAAGCCGCTCACGTGCGCCCAGGCGGAGGGCCGGTCCTTGGACCGCCGGCCCTTAAAGGGCCCCGCGCTGGAAAAACTTTGGCGCTAGAACCGAGAGGCCAGAACTCGCGGCTCCGAGGGGCCCGCCCGCAGAAGAGGGCGCCGCCTCCCGCTCTCGGCTTCCAGACTCTGCTGGCCCAAAGCCTCGTCTACGTGTCCAGCTCCTTTCTCTTCGTTCACGGCTCCTGTAGCTCCAAGCACCTCTGCAACTTAAGGGACGCTAAAGTTTGCAGCCGGGTAGCAAGACGCGGCCTCGTGAATTAGGTGGACTTAAAAGGTGATTCATGCTTCGGTTTCTCCCCCAGCTCCACTGCCCCTAGACAATCCCCGCACCCGCGGCTGAGGCAGTGGGCAACCTGGGGTGGGAGGGCTGGCCCAAGGTCGCATTCAGGCCCTCGTACCCGGCCGGGGCCAGCTGTGGACAAGACGATATGTAAAGGGCGGCCCAGGCCGCGGGGGCCACGGAAGGGACGCGGGAAGCCCTGAGGTCATGCCTGGGAGGACCGTGGCCCCAGGCCCACGCCCCACCAGGGACGCCTCTCCGGCCTGGCCCTCACCTCAGCAGCCGCCCCACGGACGCCGCCCTACACAGGCGGCTCCGGGATCGGTCGCGGAGCCTGCGCGCGCCCGCCGCTCACGCTCGCTCCGCCCCCTCTCGCGGCGGGACGTGGCCGTGGCCGTGGGCGCGTGCGCTCGGGACCCAGGGGGCGGCCCCGCCCCGTCTCCGTGGCAACGCGCGCGCGCCAATCCCAGGGACCTGGCTTGGGTGGAGCCCACAGTGTACCTTTCTGCCTCCAGCATACAACCAGGCTGCTGAGGATGACTGCACAACACTCTAGGGTATCTGGGTAGGCGGGAGCTCTACAGCGACAGCCCAGCTCCAGACGTGGGGGAAGTCAGCCCTGTGGCCCGTAGTAAAAAGTCAGGCTGGGGGTCCAGGAAACCCAGACTGTAGAGGACCATTTGTATAGGTTAGGGAGGTGCGACACGATGTCAGCTTCTCGCATTGGTACCACCCTTAACTCCCGCCACTTTTCTCACTGAGGTTTCATAACATGCTTGGGAACCTAGCAAGACAGGACCACTTGCTCCCGTTTTACAGCTATGGAAGCCCAGTTCCATTCTGGGCTCAGGGGAGAAACGGGTGGATCCAACCTCTAAGCAGCACAAATATCTGCTTCCTGCTTCCACTCACCCACCCACCAACTTTTCTTCAGTGGGCACAGGAATAATCATTCTCCCATCCAACATTTATCAAGTACCACTCCCTGCCAGGCAGTTCTAGGGGCTGGAGATACTGAGTGAACACAACTAAAGCCTCACCCTCCTGGACCTAGTTCCAGCGGAATGCCTCCCTTACAGGCTCCTCCAATACCCTGGATGTGGCTGGGGGAGGCTACTCCGACCTGATTCAGCCTAATCCGTGAATTCCTTGAGGACAGGTTCAATCTTCAGCTTCTGTCTCTGAGAACCACAAAGCACTATGCTAAGGGCCCAAAGAGAAAGCCCTGGCCTCCTGAGAAGCCTAGAGTTACAGTGAAGGAGGTGGGGAAGGGACAACTACCCTCATAAGCCTGCTCATAAACAAGACAGGCTGGGCCAAGGACAATCTTGATCCTTCTGATGAGAACTGCTGTTTGGGAGGGGGATCACCCTAAAGGGGACACAACAAAGGTGGATGTAGAAAAAATCAGAAGCCATCTGTGCAGCATATCTTGTGGATCCCACTAAAACACTAGCAAAAGGCAGGCTGGACCCAGAGAAACAGTCATAATCTTGGTTCCCCACCCTTCCCCCATCTGCTTCACATTTCTTCCTTCTACAAGCAGATGGGATTAAACCTTGTCCACAGGGCCAAGTCTGTCCCAACACTCTGGGGAGACTGGCAGAATGGGCAGCTGGTCCCTCACTCGGGGCCAGGCCAGCAGGTTGTACAGCTCTTCTACTGATGAACATCAAGCACATGATGACCAGGTATACATCTGGAAGCATTTTCTGTGACACAAAGAGGAGTCTCACAGTGGCTCAGAGATGGACAGCCTCTGCCTACAGGGGTTGCCCATCAATTCTGCTTCTTAGAGTTGATGAGCTTCTTCCAGGAAACCAGTCTAAAGTTGCCCTTTTCTCACCTTGTCCTCTCTGCTCAATTCCTTTAGCTAGGGTGGGGAATCAGAATTCAGGGCGAGCCGTGGGAGCTTCAGCATTCTGTTGTGGAAGGGGAGCTGGCCTACCACTAGGGCTGCAGCCATCAATCAGCCTGCCAGGCTTCATCTCCCACTGCTTCCCACAGCACGAAGGCCACCCTTGGCCAGATCCCTGAAAGGCCTTGGCTGGCCACTAGGAGTCAGCAGCCTGCTTTGCAAGGCACTTTCTTCACCCCCTTGCAATAGGTCTGAAACGTGCTCACCAGTCTTTATCCTACACATTCTTGACTCCCAGTCCTGGCTCCAGTAACACACATCTCCCTGTCATGAGCCCAGACTTGGCCATGGTCTCCTTTTGCCTTCTGTCCAAGGAATTCCCATAGAGGCTCTTTTATTCTCCCTAATTTCCATACAATGTTTCCCCAGGGTTCCTTCCCTTAATAAAACTAAACTTGAGGAGCCAGAGTGAACTGTCCCTTCCCTCCCTACCTCCTCCCACTAAAAGCCCTGGTTAGCTTTCTGTGGGCAGTGGCTAGATTTCCTCTAACTCAGATGACAGAGAACACACATGCAGTGTAAGAATGCTTTCTGACAGTGCCACCAGCCACTCACAGACACACCATCTCCCAACCTACCATGATGCTGGCCCAATCCCCAGCCACTCAGCCTAGACAGGGCTGCCCTGCAGGACTTGCCATGGCTGAAGACCAACTAGCCCCAACGACTATGTCAGCTTTGCTGTTTCCCTGAGAGCCTGGAAATGGAGGTTAACAGAGTACCCAAACCTCTTCAGGTGAACAAAGGCTGAAAAAACTTAGTGAACCTCACTGCCAACAAAGAGCCTGCTAGCAGTCTGCCCTCTGCCCCCAACTATCTCACCCTCAAGTGCTGTCCCAGTGCCACTATGCTGAGTTATATTTTCACCATCACTCAGCTAATCAGCTGTCCAGACAATTCCTTAATCAGACAACACTGCCTTCTTGAGTTTAAATTTTATTTTACAAAAAGAGAAATAAAGAAAACTGATAGGCAGTTATACTGACTTACAATTGTTCTGTTTTTTTGTTTTTGTTTTTTAAAAAAGTGACATGAAACACAAGTAAAAATAAATACGTCATAGAAACAGCCAGTTGCCCAGTCTCTGGGGCAGAAGCGCCTGCCCTGCTGAGAGAGGAGGGAAGCCCATGATCACACCAGCAGCTGGATCACCCAGCCACAGATGCTTCTCTAAACCAGGCGCAGGTCCCAGGCCTCAGGGGCATCCTGAGGAAAGAAGACGGAAAACCAAAGCCAGGTGCCAGGGCCCTGGGGCCACCTCATCTCCCTCACCCCACCACACCCCTTTCCCCTGGCAGCAGTGTGGCCTTAGTGGTTATCCATTGCAACCCCCTCAACCTACCTGGACCCTATTCCCCTGATACCTCTGAAAAGGGTACAAGGAAAAAATCTGTCTTGGGCAGGCCTGGGGGATTCTTCTGGTGAGTCCCCAGCCCACCCTGAGTAACACAACCAGATAACAGTCATCTTACACCGAGGTGCACATGAGCACACATGTGCACACACACTATCACACTCACTCACTCAAACACAGCTGGGCTAAGCTCTCTTCTAAGGAGGGTCCTGGGTCAGGTCACAGTATGAGGTCCCCTCTCATCTGCATATCATCCCAGTAGTAGCAGAGAACCCAAACTTCCCCTAGCCCTCTGCACTGCCGATTCCACAGGCTGTCTGGCTACCTCTCCTCACTGCACTAGATGACTACAACAGACAGACCCATGAGAGGGGAAAGGAATAGACTCGTGTCCCTGAAGAGTAAAGAAGGCGGACACTGCCTGCTCAGGAAGTTCATCGTTGTAAGACTCAGGTATTCATAAAAAGCCTAGGGCCAAGCTAGTGGCACAGAACAGACATTGAGGGATTACAGCAGAATACACAGGGCAGAAGAGAAAAGGCAGAAAGGAGAACTGAGTCTAAAGGGGAGCAGTGGAGAGCGCAGCATTCTCAGATAGGCCTTGAGGTGCTGATTTCCTAGGACCAGTCAGCAAAGGGCCAGAAAGTCTGGGGCTCCTTTGGAGAAAGGATAACTTCTCAAAGGAGTTTTGGTGGGGGAAGAGCCACTTGGCTGAGTGCACAGAAAGCCATGGCTCAAAGGGGAAAGAGAAGTGGGAAGTAGGCAGTCATATCCAGGAACACTAGGAACAAGGAATGTAAAGTCCATAGAAGACCTTGCCCCAAGGGATGAGGACTCAATCCCAGAGCAAGGAATGCCAGGCTTAAAGATATAGATGCACAAGGCCTTGCTCTGCAGGCAGCTTACTTGTGAAACTTGGTTGTGTTTCAACCAACCAGCAAAACTTATCCTCCCTCCTTTGCTTCATGCTCCTGGAGTGGGGAATTTCATATGTAGTTGTGAGTCACAAGTATACAGAGAATCTACACACTAATTCCTGGGGAAGAGAGTTCCAAGGACCAGAATTATCCTTAAATCAGGAGATGATAATATAGAGGCCTAAGTAGCACAACTCAAAGGGGTGAGGACTTCACAGATTACACATCCAATCTAAAGAAAAAGATCTGACCCAATATGGTTCACTTACTTCCTTTCTTAAATAGCTACTCTATCCCTGCTAACAGTCTTTATCCACAAAGAGATTAAGAAAGGAAATCAAGCATCAGTACAAATGGCAATCTTGAATCACTTAGTACTGTGTTCCCCAGGAAAAGTAGTTAGGCTACACAGGATGGATGAGACTTGAGAGACCCTTGAAAATATTTCATGGAAGACAATGGTGAGGGAAAATGCCTAAGCCTGATCTATCTTCCCTCTGGATCACCAGCCTTCCCCGACTTGGGCCTGGATGGTGGGTGGAAGCCACCACTAAATGTTTCTGATCAAAGAAACTGTAAAACATGGTACTGTAGCTCTAAGCAATTTCCTGCTTCCCTTACACACATGCTTATGTTTGGTGTGCATGCACATTTGCCCACCAGCACACACAGAGAGACGAGAAAAATCAAAGATATGTTTTCAGGTTCATTAAAAACAAGAAACAACAAAACCCATGAAACTAGTTGTAATTCAGTTTCTCATGATCTCACCACCACCCCCTACATAATAGAAGCATACATTATCAGATTAAAAGCCTTCTCTAGCCAGGTCAGTTTCCCAGAATTATGGCCTGAAGCAAGACCTAAACCCTGGAATGACTGGGTAGGGAACAGACGTGAGTTGCCTCTCAGACACTCATTTGCATCCTGGCAACCTCAAATGACTGTTCCTCTAGTGAATGGTTTCAGTTTCCTGATGAAATGATTTCTGGATTCTCAAGAGACTGCTGCAGTGACTTCCTGTAAGTGAACACAGAAATATTCCTCTATCCCCTGAAAACAAACTCTCTCTCTCTCTCTCTCTCTCTCACACACACACACACACACACACACACACACACACCTCTCTAGGATCCCAGTGCTCCAGGGCTGAGAGACATAAGTGTAACCCAAGTTCTGAGTGTGTTCTAACTAGCTCACTCTTACTGTAAGTACCAGCTTCAACCTGAGAGCCCACTCCAAGTGAATCCCTTCATCATCCATTCTTGGGATGTATCTGAGAGAGAAAAGCACTGGTTGTAACTGCTATTTTAAAATTATTAAAATAATTTGCATAGCTAAATCGTAGATCTAAGGCTTCTATGAATAGAAGAGTTAAGTGTCTGACAGGGTGTTTATGAAAACAGAAAGCGCCTTAAGTTCCACTTTTGGTGTTATTGGATAGTGCACAAACAAGCATGAGCACGCACACGCGCGCGCGCACACACGCGCGCGCGCACACCCACACACACACACACACATCCCATCAATCATCTCCCCATCTCTGCCCTGGGAACAAATCCCAAAGTCTGCTAAGCCCTCCAACAACGGTATGGGCTTGTCAGTAGAGTTACAAGAGGTTAAGCTACCTCCTGGGCTAGGAAGAGGCAGGTGCAGCAGCTGCCCAGCCAATGGGGAGCAACAGGCAGGTGGTAAAGCTCTAAAACCAGACAAATTTGTTCATCATCATAAAGAACTGCCTGGCAAAGTCTTGATGGGAGGAAGGAGATGGACAACAGGACACAGGATATGACAATAGCAGACAGCCAGTGTTTATATTTAAGGATTAAGATGCTCCTTCCTTGCACTGGCAACAAGGAAGGGGAGGCCAGAATGACTAATGTGTTTATGTTTTCTTAAGACAAAAGCCAGACTTAAGGCTCCTACAGAGGAAGGATTCCTCCATGCTCCTTAAAAGAAGATGGAGGCAGCAGACACCAGGCCCACAATGATCACCTGATAAGCTAGGGAAGCTGAAATATTTTCTAACAGGAAATCAATGGCCCATTACCTCAACCCAGCAGCTACCTATCCACAGCTTCACTATTCAGCATAGAGCTGACCTCTAAGATCATTCCAGCAGAACACAGATCCAAATTTGGGGGTCACTTACTTCTCAATAGCAAACTCCATGATCTTAAGTTTCAATCTTTGTAGAATGAGTCTCACTATCACTAACTATCCAGTCTCAGAATTCCCTGATCTTCCTGAGAGGCCACATCTCTCCAAAATATAGTTGTTTAATCTAACCCTTGGTCAAACCTAACACTCAGGATTTTTTTTTCACCAGCAGCTATGGGGCCTAGTACATCTTAAAACATCTCTATCTCCTACCTTCCTTAACCTTAACTTCCCCTGCCACAAAAAACAAAACAAAACAAACAAAACACATGAAAAGTCTAAATAATAAATAATTGCCCATAACCATAAGAAATAAATTAACATGGAGCTTTCTAATAGGGAGGGAAAGGAAGAGGAAAGGCCACCAGGATAGGCAGATGAGGCATAGTTCCATCCTGGTGAAGAATGTCATTTCCAGCCACACTCCAAGACCTCTCACTCACACAACAGTGCTTTTCCCTCTCACCCTGGAAAGGGAAATCTGCTCAGAGACAACCACTGAGGAAGGAGACAGAGATTAGTAATGCCCATTTTCTCTCATGATTTCCCCCCAAATTTCTAAAACAAATGTGGCTCTGAAAACCAGGGACTTGAGTTACCTGGGCCTCTCTTCACCCAACTAGAAGGAAACTTGTGATTTCCATGGCTCTTCTCCTGGGCTCACCCTGATGTTCAACTAATAGTGCCATGAACCACCACTCTCTGATTTCCATTTTAAAAAAGACAAATTCATTTTTTAGTTTCCCCCTCAGTTCCTCCCTCCCTCCCGCCCCTCCCATTTTCACCCCTGCTCTGTTACATACATGTACACATGCGCGCGCACACACACACACACACACACACACACACACACACACACACACACAACCTGGTCTGCTTACTTCCCACCCCCTAAAGAGACCCCATTCCATATGGGATCTCAGTCTGCTCCCCCTGCCCACCCTTCTTCTCTCACTCACCCTCCCCTCCCTCCCCTCCCCTCCCCAGGCCCAGCTAAGTCACCCGGTAAGGCAGCTCTCTTGGGAGAGAATGTTCCCAAAGACAGAAATGGGATGTGAGCATCTACACTCAGACGGGCAAGCAAGCAGACAGCATAAGCAAGGCAGGAAGGAAGGGAGACAGGCTGCCCTGCCCCTCCATCCCTGTTTTGGGTCCCTGATTTCTTGCTATTGCTGCTCTGTTGGGGTTTTTGTTTTTCCTCTTTTTTAAAAAATAGCAACAGAGCCCTGCCACTATAGCTAACCATTCTTCTTTGTCTTCTTCCTTTACCCTCCTGCCACGTACCCTATTCTCAAAAAGCCCAGATCACTGCCTTTCAGCTTTGTGAGCAACCTGCTGGGAGCCCCAAGTGAGGTGGGGAGAGCGTCCCCGGCTATTTCCCAGTGACTTCTATTACATCATCGTCCTTATCCTCATCATCATTGGAACTGAACCCCACCTCAGCAATCTCATGTGAGTCAAATGGAGGCACCTGGGACCGGAGGAGGCCACCGGCTGGGTAGCCTGCATGTGGGGACATGTAGCCTGGATAGACAGACATCCCCCGTGAAAGGTTGCTGGGCAAGACAGGGGAAGGAAAAGGCGCAAACATCCTCGGCTCGGACAGGAGTGGCTGTGAGAATGGGAGTGAATAGCTGGGTAGTATTCCTGGCACAGAGGGGTTGAGCATGAAGGAGGGGTTGCTGGCAGTGACTGAGGTAGCCGTGGAAGAGGAACTGACGGGGCCTGCTGGCACCAGAGGGTCAGTAGTCACTGGAAATACCAGGCGGGCATCTGCCAGCAAATTGGACAGCTGGTAGTAGGAGGGGGTACTGCCCATAAACAGGGAGTTGTCCCCAGCCTGGGAGGTGAAGGGGGTGGTGAGGTTATGATTTAAGGAGACGGGTGGCATGGCAAACCCGCCAGAGACTGGATACCCGTGTTCATACGGCTGCACGGGGGCTGGCAGATGGCCCTTCCTGGAACGCCGACGGGCTGACTCCTGGGCGGCAGATGGAGTGGCCAACTTTCGCTTGTGGCCCCTTAAGTCTAGCACTGGGTGCCTGCCACCACAAGGCTGGCCAGTCACCAAGAGGGAACTATTGAGGCAATGACCCCCAAGCCGTGGCTCAGTTCCAAGAGCTGTCCCAGGAACAGCACTGCTGTCCACAAGTTGGGCCGGGGGGCCAGGCAGGGTGGCATTGGTGCTTGGGGAGCTCTGACGGGATTCCCGAGCAGCAGCCACATCTGCATACTGCTGGAGCTCACTGATGATTTCTGGGCTGTCAGGAGAGACGGGCCTGGCCAGCCCCTCAGGGTCAGGGGCTTTAGGTGATGAGGCACTATGTCTGCCGTTGCTTGTGGACTCACGAGAAGGTCCCTGGGAACCTGGGGACAAAATACAGATAACTGAGAACCAGAATAGCATGATAAAGAGAAGACAGAAAAGGGAAAAATGCTATTTGTAAAAACCCCTGTCCTGTGGTCCTCAAAATTCTAATTATTAGATGTCTAAATAACATCACTCAGTCAACCCTTCCAGTGTCAAAGAAAGAAATCATTTGATCCCAGAAATAAGTCTAGCCATGAAAAGGCATGTAACTTTTCTGCACCCCAGATTTCCCAATCTATAAAACTCTACCATCATGAATCCTATAAGATAATGGCTATGAAACACCAGATCATTCTTAAAACTAATCAGACCTTTTTCTAGGGGCAAGAGATAGTGATCAGGGGAGAAAAAAGGGAAATGAAGTTAAAAAACAGTTCACCCTGGTTAAAAAAAAACAAAAAAAAAACACCAAAATCCGCAGCTATCAAAGAATTGGGTCAGGGCTGGGATTGTGGCTCAGTGGTAGAGCACTTGCCTCACACATGTGAGGCCCTGGGTTTGATCCTCAGCACCACATAAAAATAAACAAACAAAATAAAGATATTGTGTCCATCTTTATCTTAGATTGAACTCAGGGGCACTCGACCACTGAGCCACATCCTCAGCCCTATTTTGTGTTTTATGTAGAGATAGGGTCTCACTGAGTTGCTTAGTGCCTCGCCATTGCTGAGGCTGGCTTTGAACTCACAATTCTCCTGTCTCAGCCTCCCAAAGTGCTGGGATTACAGGCATCTGCCACCATGCCCAGCTTAAAAAAGTCTTAAAAAAAAAGAGAATTGGGACAACTAGGAAATCTAAATATGACCTAGATAGTAGGTAATATTATGGAATTATTGTTAACTTTTCTTTTAGTGTGATAATGATGGTGTGGCTAGGAAAATGTCTTAAATCTTAAGATACATGTGAAGTATCTCTTATAAAATGATATGAAGTCTTCAACTTACAAATGACTCAAATAATAGAAAGGCAGGGACTAACAATCATTGGATCTAGGTGCAGGATGTATGGGCACTCACTCAATGCTGTTCTCCCAACCTTTCTGTCTGTATGAAAATTTCCATAATACAAAATTAAGAACAAAAGAAGTTTAGCTCTCATATCTCAGTGATGGGGAGGATAAATAAAAATCACTCCCATTGAGGAAAACCTGGCAAGAGTTCCTAACACTGTTAATATGCCACATACATACCCTCTGGCCTGATAACCCCACTTCTAAGAAAATGTCCTATGGATACACCCACATGTCAGGATGGTGGAGTATAATAATCTGAATGTACATCAATAAGGAGCTAGGTAATGCATTGTGTTATATCCCATCCTGTGTAAACCTTCAATGAGGCATGTCTAGAAGAAATGATAAGGAATGAGCTATTACTGGTGAGTGAAAACAGGAACAAATAGTGTATTATAGTATATTAGCATTGTTTATTTTAAAAATACAAAGAGGGAGCAGTAAAAAATGCCATCTGAATTAAAACTTTAATTCAAAAGTTTAGAAGCCAGGTGTGGTGGCACATGCCTGTAATCCCAGCGACTCGGGGACTGAGACAGGAGGATCATAAGTTCAAAACCAGCTTCAGCAACTGAGCAAGGCCCTCAGCAACTAAGCGAGGCCCTACGCAAATCAGCAAGACCCTGTCGCTAGATAAAATACGAAAAAGGGCTGGAGATGTGTCTCAGTGGTTATGTGCCCTTGGGTTCAATCCTGGGTACCAAATGAGAGAGAGAAAGAGAGAGAGAAAGAGAAATTTATTTAGATATATTATTTACATGTTTTATACACACAAGTATGTGTGCACATAGAGAGACTACCTCTGAAAAGCAAACAAGAGAAGTGCTTCCGGGCAGAAGGCTAGCTGGAGGAATAGAAAGAGAAAAACTTATTTTTCACTTAACTCCTTTTTGTATGTTTTGAACCATGAACTATGCATACATTATCTATTTAAAAAATAAGCTAATTACAAACCAAACAAAACAAATGTGCAGGTTGATGGAAAATAAAAGTTACCATACCTGAGGCAGCCATCCGACCATCTTCAGGGGCCTTTGGTTTGCCAGTTGCCCGGACAGCAAAGATCCGTCCATCACTGGTGCGGATGTACGTCCCTAAGAAGAGACATGAAGATGATGACTTTTAGAAAAAGATATGTGTTGTTTCTAGTCTAGGCACCACGGGCTGGGAAATAGCTATAAAATTAAGTTTCATTCCCTCTCTCAAGATCCTTGAAATAGGAGCAGGATAGATAGCTATGGACTCATAATGATTCATCTATTCCAGAAGTATTGATAGTTAACCTACCAAGTATTAGGCACAGTTCTAGTACTATAACTACACAAGATAGAAAAGGCCCTGCCTCAAGGAGCTTAACCTCTAGAACAGAAGACAGATAATTATACCAGAAAATATAAGAAGAAGTCATTGCAATGGAGGAAATAAAGTGCTGTGAAAGAGAGCAAGTTTCACCTTATGCTCCCCAGTACTCTGGCTCAGGTGGTCCTCTTAATCTGACAGGAAGGATCCTTATTACCTCAATATTCTCTCTCCCCTGGTAGGAGAATTCAGACCTACACATTCTATTCCCTCAAGGACTAATCTACCTTCTCTTCATTCTTGGGTATGTCATTAGATCAATATTCTGGGATGTCAGGGCCACCTCTAGGCTTCTGGTATATCAGAACTACCTGTATGTAGGCCAGGAGTTGGCAAATTTTTTCCTGAAGATCCAGAGAGTAAATATTTGTGGCATTATAAACTATAAGGTCTCTGTTGGCAGCTAGCTACTTAATTCTGCTGCTGTAACATGAAAATGGCTAGACATGGTTGCATTCCAATCAATACTTATGGACGCTAAAATGTGAATTTTTGCGGGGGTGGGTACTAGGGATTGAACCCAGGGGGTGCTTAACCACTGAGCCACATCCCCAGCCCATTTTGTATTTTATTTTGAGACAGGGTCTTGCTAAGTTGTTTAGGGCCTCACTAAGTTGCTGAGGCTGGCATTGAACTCACAATACTCCTGCCTCAGCCTCCCAAGCTGCTGGGATTTCAGGCCACTGCGCCCAGCTTAAAATGTGAATTTCTTATAATTTTCACATGTCACAAAATGTTACCTCCCCCCTTTTTTTTTTAACCAAATGAAATGCAAAACCCATTCTTAGAATGCAGATATAGTAACAGGGAGCAGAATGGACTTGGCCCATGGGTTGTAGTTTGCTGATCTCTAGGTTAGGAAGAGCCCCATCGTGTGGCTGGGTTCTACAGTAAGAAGAACCCAGTAAGAGGGCTTGAATTGTCTTTGTGCATCTGTGTATGTCAGGGGAACCTTTTCCTGAGCCTAAAGGTACTCTAACTCTAGGGCAAAATCTCTTTACCACAGATAAAACTCCAAAACAGCCTCATACATTGATGGGTTTAGTTAAAAGCTAATATGAAAAATAGGCTTAGATTGTGTCTTGACACTGTTTAGGCCAGCTTTTTCATTCTAGCAATCTCACATCCCTCTGTAAGGAACCCAGAAACATGTATGGACTTTTTATATTACCACACTTAAAAATCTTATCACATGCCAAGTGCAGTGGCACACACCTGTGATCCCAGCAACTTGGAAGGCTGAGGCAGGAGAATCCTAAGTTTAAAGCCAACCTCATCAAGTTAGTAAGGCCCTAAGCAACTTAAAAACAACTGAGGAGGGCTGGGATTGTGGCTCAGTGGTAAAGCGCTTGCCTCGCATGCGTGAGGCACTGAGTTCGATCCTCAGCACCACATAAAAATAAATAAAATAAAGATATTGTGTCCCTCTACAACTAAAAAAAAAAAATTTAAAACAAACAAACAAAAAACAACTGAGGATACACAGGGATGAAGATCAGTGGTAAAGCGCCTCTGGGTTCAATCCCAAGTATAAAATTTAAAAAAAAAAAAAAAAATGCATGCAACCCATGTGTACTAATTCATCCATATAATCAATACATCTTGCAGCCTGAGTCTCTCACTCTGTTCCAAGCAAAAAGGTACAAATGACACATTACCATATCTGTTGGCTTATAATCCATCTATAATGCTTTCCTGTCAGTTTTGGTCTCTCTGTATCTACCCATCCCCATCCTAATCCATAAAAACAGTGGCAAAATACAAAAACACAGGGACCCTGATTCCCTTCTTTTAAGTCACTTACCAGTATCCACTGGGCTCAACCCAGCTTTGCCAAGCTCCTAGATATGCCATTTTCTCATATGTCCCTTAACTGTGATGATTTTAGGAGATGATTCCTATGCCCCATTAGCTCAAATCATTTGTATTTATTCTGCTTCCCAGCCTAGTACTCTCAACAAAGGCAAGGGATGTGTTCTTTGATCAGGCTCTCTCACCTTTTGTCCCACGGATGATGTGGATGCTCTCACCAGCATTAATTCTAGCCTGAACATCTGTAGAGCTGTTGAGTCCAGGAATAACAATATCTAGTGAAAAATAGATCTCAATTTAGATTGCATAGGGCCTGACTGAAGAAAGGAAAGAAAATGCAAAGACCTACATCTGTCCCAGTTCCTCAGTGGTTTCCCACAAGCTTCTCTGTGAAACAGAAATTTAGGACCAAGAAAGGTGAAGTAGGCAGAATCTTTCACAACTGTCTCAACAAAGAATACTATGAAACCAAGAAATCTGCTCGTCTTTCCAATTTTCCTTGCTTTAATTAAAATTTTATAGAGTTTTAGTTCAAATGGCATTTTTTACTGCTCCCTTTACTATTTGCATGTATCAGTTCCACATCACTTCAGGCTCCAAAAGTGGCCTCATCCTCTTCCACATTGGCATTATTCAATACCTGGAGAAGAGCATTTTCTTTTCCTTTTTTGGTACCAGGGATTGAACTCAGGGGCACTCGGCCACCGCACCACATCCCCAGCCCTATTTTGTGTTTTATGTAGAGACAGGGTCTCACTGAGTTGCTTAGTGCCTCGCCCTCGCTGAGGCTGGCTTTGAACTCACGATTCTCCTGTCTCAGCCTCACAAAGTGCAAGGATTACAGGTGTGTGCCACTGCACCTGGAGAAAAGAGTATTTTCGAGAATCAGCAGAGAAATGGGATTACAAAGAGTTTTTTTTTTTAAATTGTTGTTTACTCATTTCACATTTTTTTTTTACAATAGACATGTATTGTTTTTATTCTCATAAAAATCAGTTAAGGGCTGGGGTTGTAGCTCAGTGGTAGAGTGCTTGCCTAACACATGTGAAGTACTAGGTTCGATCCTCAGCACCACATATAAATAAACAAACAAAATAAAGGCATGGTGTCCATCTACAACTAAAAAAAAAATTTTAAATTAAGATGTTTTCATTAAAATTTGTATGTCATGAATATTCTAAATAGTAAAATGGAAAATAGGATCATGAACTGCTTTCCTTCCCAATTACTTTGAATCACAGAACTAATTGAAGGGTAACTAGGCAGCCCACCTCACACTACTGCTCACTGGCCCAAAATGCTCCAGCTACATCAAACTTACAATGAAAGAAGCAAGTGACAATTCAGGTTTTCAAATTACTTAGGAAGCTGATAGCTGTCTTTTATACCTAGATGACCCTATGTCACCTAGCAGGGCTCAGCACATTCATACCTCTGAGAGAACTTCTGAGACCTACCCTGTGATCTAATGACACTTCCATAATCCCTGTGTACTCAGAGCATTACATCCACCATACTGAAGAAAACCCAGTTCTGTGTTATTCTTAAGATATTTTACCAGATTGCATATTCTTCTCTGCTATCTTCTCTATTTTTACCTACAGTGCCAAATGTAGTAAGGTCTAGAATATAAAAGGTGCTTGACAATTACTCCCTAATGAACAAAGTCATTTTAAAAGGGATGATACCCCTGAACAGAACCGAAGAGTTCTCTGACCTGTTGTGGTGACCACCTTCTGCACGAGGACTCCTGCCCTCTGCAAGTAATTGATCGGAAAGTTCATGGATGGATTTGTGCTGGAAGTGGAGCTTACAGTGCCTCCCAGTGGGACATGCCGTGGCATCATAGGGATAGGGGTGGACTGTACAGGACGAACACTGGCCACAGGCTTTTCATCACCCTTCAGTGTTGGCTGCCTATAAGAGAAAGACAAACACAAAGAGTTAAGAAGAACAGTTCTTGCCTCTCTCCAAAGGCTGTGGAGCCTCTCTAGACTGCCCTACTCTACATTCTCAGTTGCTGCTAAGCAAAGCATCAAAAGAACCTGCAGGGTCTAGTCAATTCAAAAGGAAACTAAAGCCAGGTATGGGGTACACACCTATAATTCCAGCTACCTGGGAAGTTCAGGAGGGTAACAAGTTCAAGGACAGCCTGGACAGCTTAATGAGATTCTGTCTCTAAATAAATAAATAAACAAAACAAATAAATAAATAAATAGATAGGGCTGAGGATGTAGCTTAGTGGTAGAGTGCCCCTAAGTTCAATTTCTAGTACTGCAACAAAAGCAAAAAGCAAAAAGCAAAAAAAAAAAAAAAAAAAAAGATAAGAGGCAGGTCTGAGAAACAGTGGCTGAGAAAGATGCACAGGGATAATACCTCTTCAAGGAAACAGAGTTAGATGTCACTGGAATACCACCTTTCTGGAGATGTAAACAGCTATGTGCTCCTCTAAAATTTAGATCATCTAGATCAAGAGTTAGTCCCTGAAAAGAAGTTAGAATGATACAGAGATGCACGGAGAGAGGAAAAGTTCTTCAGACCACAGGGTATATTATATTAAAGACCAGAATTTTCCTCATTTACCTATGCAGTAGAATTTGTTTAGATGATCTTGAGAGACTGTCTCATCCTTAAGCCTTTTTTAACCTCAAGTCTCAAAAGTAATACAAATACCCTTCTCTATATTACTTTTCACCATGCTCCTCCTGACTCCTGAGCCAGTCTCTAAATTGTCCATCTAGTCATGA
This sequence comes from Geosciurus inauris, assembly GCA_004024805.1. Taxonomy (NCBI): domain Eukaryota; kingdom Metazoa; phylum Chordata; class Mammalia; order Rodentia; family Sciuridae; genus Geosciurus; species Geosciurus inauris. Next base: position 88,927 of record PVHX01002716.1, read on the forward strand.
CCACCACACAAAAGCAGCAAGAGCAGCCCAAGTACTGTGCATAAAAGTCAGACTGTTAAATGACCTAGTGCCACAGCCAATCTGAGAACTGGCTTAACACCAAAATGTCAATCCATGGTCAATAGCTCATCCTTCACTGATTACCTTCCTTTCAAATGGATAATGGTACTTTGAGAACATCACTCCTAATTCAAGATTTTCTTTAAAAAGTCCCTGTCTCTAATGTCTTTGGTCTTTGGGCCTGGGAAAGAGATTCCCTTGGACTGGTATGTTCTTCCTTATCTGACTGAAGACTTTTACACCATTCTGCTTTTGGAGTTGACCTGCATGATTCCTCAATTACATCACTCTCAGATTGCTACAGGCCCACTGGGGAAGCTCCCTGGTCACTGTGGACACCAAAATTCCCAGATAGGCTAGATATCCAGCTCTAGGGCCCACTACCTAAATGTCCCAGATAGGCTTGGCAGGAGTTGGAAACCCTGGTCAGATGTCAACAGGATTCCTCCCAGGATCAAAAGCCACACGGGTGACAGGATGCCAGCCTAAGTTTCATACTATTGCAGGGACTAAGGCTAGAAATTTGGGCAGAAAGGCCTCCTCATATACCCAGATGAAATAAGGAATCAGCAGAATCAGGCTATGCCTCATCAAATATGGTAAGAAGCAAGGATCTCCACAGGGCCAAGGTAAGCTAGAAAGAGAGCTATCTCCTCATAGCCCAGCCTAGACTGTTTGTTTGTCACATTTTCTCCCAACATACTTTTCTTCCACTGGACTCAGACTTAGTCTACTCCTGATGTTACACAGAACAGTCCAGAAAAAACAAGGGTGAAAAACAAGAGAACATTCCCAGACAATAGTATCTTGGAATATGACACAGAAATAAGAAGCCTGAAGGTTTTGAGAGTGACTTTCTACTTAACAGTTTATTCAATTTGCTATATAAAAAAATAGCAAATTTGGGCTGGGTAGTGGCCAGCTTATCATGTAAAAGAGTATGGGTTCCATTTCCAGTACCACCTCCAGAAAAGCAAATTTATTCACACACACATACACACAAAAATCAGCATCTTGTACATAAAATCTTAAAAAGTGCTCATTTGGCAAAGTTATTTTTTACATGTGACTCTTATAAAGTGATTCCCCTCAAATAAAATAACTTGCTTTTATTAAAAAAAATTAGGCAAGTAAAACATGCAAACCACTCAATCATACAGTTGATCTAGTTATTAAGTAGGAAGGTGAGGATTGTAAGGCACTTTGTCTTGAAATAATGAAAAACTGACACATAGATATTCGTTCTGTATTATCTAACAACAAGTCTACCTCTTTGTTTAGCAGTTAGCTTCCACCTAGTTCATATTCTCAACTACTCAAGAAATTTTCTTGCTCAGGATCATGGCGCACCCCAAAATGAAATCCCATTAGGAACAACAGTATTCCCAGACTGTAATATGGGACCTAGAAAGAACATGGCAATCACCCTTGAACTTCACTGTTATGTGAGTTCTAGCGCCAAGGTGCTGGGATAGGATGAAACCGTGAATGGGCTGAACTTCGTGTTTTGGGAAGCTGTAGTCACTTCCACTCCCACTCACATCTCCATAAAAGCTCTTCTGCGTGAGAAAACCAGCAGCTCACTTTTCCAGCCACGGCAGTCAAAACCAGAGTCACTTAAAACACCACGGTTGCTGAACTGTTTTGACACTTGACTCTAGAGCAAAACCTACCAGAGTTTATGACAGCCAAAGGAGCAGGTTGTAGGCTCTTCATAGGTTAAAAAAAGAAATTGAAAAATATTTGGGCCTGGCCTAGCAGCAGACCCTCCCCTTTCAGTAACTCACCAGTTCCTCTGACTGAAGGCAGGGATGCTGGTCAGGCTCTGGTCACTGGCAGGGTAATACTGTGCATACGATGGGCGGGTGTAAGGAACTGATGTGCGTTTATCTTCCTCATAACTTTTCTTTGCTGCTTTTTTCTCAGCCTTGGTCAGTTTGTGATCCTTTCGGTTGAGGAGTAATGATTCATGCTCGAAAGGCTCCTAGGGACATAGGGGGTTGTTGATTTAATTACCAGTCTTTGTGCCAGCATGACTGACTGCCCTGCCAACATACTGATGGACACAATGAGCCTTACTTTGAAACCAAGGGGCTGGCTGTCTCCAGCACTAGTGAAGAGCCTGTGAGCAGGCATACAAGCAGGTTTACTGTCTTTCTGTCATAATTCTAACCTAGTACCAGCTCCAGACACCTAAGCCTTCCTTCCTTATCAGAAAATTAACAAACTACATTTTCAGAACTTTCCCCCTCTCTTTCTGCTATGTAAACTTATAATGGCCAAATTATTCCACATGACTGAGCTCAACATTCCTAGAACCTCACAAAGGGAAGAGGCAGGTGGTTGGGGTAGATGGGGATTGTGTGGGTCAAGGAAAAGAATCACTTACATCCCAGATGTCTGAATGAAATACCACTTCAGATGAAGGAGGCAAGCATGCTTGCCAGACAAGCCTCCTTTGACATAATCTGCTATGTCCAGGGACTTCATGACTACCAGGTTCTTACCTTGGTGATGAGGTGAGGGTACTTCAAACAAGCAAGTTGTAGAACTGACTCCTTGATCCCTTTTACATTCAAGGATGCTTGGGGAGCTGGCTCCTTCTCAACAAAGTGCAGTAGGTTTTCCACCTCCTTCCGAGTAAAGTTCAGCATTGGATTTAGATCATCTACCACCCGATCTAGAAGGGAGAAGAAATAAAGAAAGTCAGCACATGGCAAAGAAGACTAAAAACACAATTACAAAGGTTAGCAGGGAGAAAGGCGGTTGTGTGTGGCATAATTGTTATTAATGATGAAAAATCATCACCTGAACATCAAAGGTCAAGACTGGGAGTGATAGTGAATGCCTATAATCCCCACCACTTGGGAAACTGAGGCAGGAGGAGGCTGGGCAACTTAGACCCTACAAAGGGCTGGTACTGGTTTAATTCCTGATTAAATTCCTGATACTGCCAAAAAAAAAAGTCTAAAGCTAGGTCTAAGGCCCGGGTGAAATGAAGATATCAGAAGAGAAAACTGCATAACTAGCTTGGCTCTTGTCATTAAGCAATGGCATCTTCAACAATGTGAAGTCAATTCCATTCCCTTTTAATTATTTGAATGAGAATGAGAAGGGAGCTGACTGGCTAAGATTCACAGCCTATGTTCCCATACCCTGCTCCTCCCCTCCCACCTTTGATACTGTAAGGATGGCAGCCTGTATAGATGTGCCTCTGGAATGCCTCCAAGATGGCCCACCTGACATGCCCTGCTTGGAAATCTGACGGTCATAGATCTTCTTTTCAAGCGTATAATCAGCCACCAAACGATAGATGTGACAGGGCTTTTTCTGGCCATAACGGTATACCCGACATACTGCTTGGGCATCATGGCAAGGGTTCCAGGAAGCATCAAACACCACCACTCGATTGGCACCAATCAGATTCACACCCAAGCATCCGGCCCTTTAAACCACAAGGCAATAGTCATTGAGTCTTTAGTCTTAAAGGTTTTTCATCAGCTTTGCCCTCTGTGACTCCTACCCCAACATCACTCTCTTCATTCTAAGCACAATATACTCAAGAATTTTGCTGTGCTGCTTAAAAAGTTACACTCCTCAAGCACTGAAAACTATACTCTGAAATCCAACATGGCAGTGCCTACAGCTCTCTACTCCTCTGTATTAAGTAAGGCCCCATACTCTGGTCCCAGAGTGATGTCCCTTGGTCAGGAGATACTTCTACACACAGATATTTACAGTGTTTTTACTCTAATCACTGAGGGGAAAGATGGGCTCATATCCTGCTATGGGACATTCTGATGGCAGAAGGCAGCACAGCATTTGAGACAAAGAATGCATCAGTCTTTTATGATTACATTATACTTCTTACTTTTTGAAGCACTTGCATATTCATCACATTGTCTAAGCCTCAGAACAATCCACTGAGTAAAGCTAATTATGAATGTTAATGAAAGTCTCAAAGAACTTTATGACACTATATAGACAACTGCTCTTCTACCACAACTTCTTTTTGGAATTCCCTCTCTGATCTCACAAATAAGTTACAAACCTGAGTAGACTTGAATGAGCCTTTGGGATATCTGTCTAGGTGGCCAATTGCTTGAACACACCCCTTGACCTCCCCTCTCAGATTTCACTCACCTTGTGGAAAGAAGGAACAGCCAGGTGGTGAGGTTGCTGGGATCATTGAACTGATTAATGAGTCGCTCCCTCTCAAAGGCAGGGGTGCTACCATCTAGCCCTAGGAAGGAAGGAAAAACCACAAGAAGCATATAGATGAGAGCTGGGATATTCAGCAAAAATCACTGGGAAATGTGTTTTAAAAACAAAATAAAACAAATGAGCAGAAACACTACAGTGCTCAGATCCCATCCCTGGAGATATCATGGCACTACAGTGAAGTCCAGGCTTCCACAATGTGAATGTATCTTCAGTGATTCTCACATGCAACAAGGATCATAAACTACTTTTCTGCTCTTTTGTATCTTAGATGAATTCTAAGACCAAGGTTCTTAGACTTAAGAGTGCACAGCAATCACCTAAGGAGCTTATAAAACAAAAGTTCAAGGTGACCTCTCGCCTCAGCCTAGGGAGTCCTGCGGTGAGTTCAGGGAGACTAAGGATTTTGTGTTTTGGAATGGATAATGTTCCTCCAACAGATATTTGCATTTTTAACAAGATTCTTAGGCTAAGAACTTGCTTTAAGAAGACATAAAAGAAATAAAGCTGAAGCAGTTGAATACAACACATGAATGAAAGGAAAGGAGCTCAAAATATATCACCTTCAGTTAAGAGCAAAATAAAAAAGAAGGGGCAACATTTGTCACATAGAATAAAGGGCAAAGGTATAAAATACCAGATGGAGAACTAAATTACTACTACTATAGGAAGCAACAGTTTAATTGCTCAGTATTATGGTTCTCAATCAGGACCCCAGCCTATCTTTCAAACGAGAGTTCTCACAATTTCAAAGTATAGCTCACCGCTGACTCACTGGGCAAGTCTACAGTAAATACAAGCTCTGAGTCACAACCTATACTGGGGTCTCCTTGCCACCCTCTGAACCTCCATTCCTCTAAATCTTTCCTTTAAGCCAGTGGTTCTTACAAAGGGTATTTTCTCTACTCTTGCACTTCCCAGGGGGACATCTGGCAATATTTGGAAATACATATATATATATATATATATATATATATATATATATATTTTTTTTTTTTTGGTACTGGGGATTGAACTCAGGGGTACTCGACCACTGAGCCACATATCCCCAGCCCTATTTTGTGTTTTATGTAGAGACAGGGTCTCACTGAGTTGCTTAGCGCCTCGCCATTGCTGAGGCTGGCTTTGAACTCGCGATTCTCCTGTCTCAGCCTCCCTAAGTGCTGGGATTACAGGCTTGAGCCACTGCACCCGGCTTGGAAATATTTTTGATTGTCAAAATTGTCTCTAGTGAGTAGAGACCAGAGATGCTGCTAAACATCCAACAAGATATAGGACACAGTCTGGCCCAAATGTCAACAGAGCTGAGGTCACTATTTCTCAACCTTTTTTCCATGACTATTCCCTTAAGGATCCTTTTTAGGCATTTTTTCCCCATCACATCATGTCTTCCATGAAATTTTAATACACAGATATACTATATATCTATTTATGCATTATATGTAAATCTGTGACTTATACTTTGAAAAAAAAGTTAAGAATTTTTTCACACATACACACATATACACCCAAAAAATTTAAACAAATAATTAAAATATTATTTTCCCCACAGAGAAAGCAGAACTGGATTTATGCTCACTGTGCTATTCGGCCTTGGGATGATTTTCAGGCCACTCTCATTCTGTATATTCTAATTCTTCCCATCTTTTCTAAAACACTTCTCCAGCCAGTCTCATCATACTTATCTGTCCTCCTTAGAATCCCAGAATGGAGCCGGGTGCGGTGGCACATGCCTGTAATGCCAGCACTTTTGGAGGCTGAGACAGGAAAATCGTGAGACCCTGTCTCTAAATAAAACACAAAATGGGGCTGGGGATGTGGCTCAGTGGTCGAGTACCCGAATACCTGAGTTCAATCCCCGGTACCACAAACAAAACAAAACAAAACAAAAAAACCAGAATGGGCAATCAGTGCTATATTTGTATTGGAGCTATTACATCTCAAATGAAGACAAGAACAATGCCCTCTACTTCTCTATATGCCTCCTATCTTTCCCACGCCCCCAGTCCCTAATACAGTGATTCATTCATAACATTTGGCTCAAGTGGTCTCCCTGCTCCTAGGGTAATCACAGATTATTTCTATGCACTTGATGGCAAATGGAGCAGAAGAGGAAAGGTAAGCAGATCGTTCCAAGGATCCAGGAACAAAGCAGCAATGAACTCACGGAAGTAGCTGACATTTCGAACCCACTTCTGTGCTCCTTGGCCCTCAGCACCAGGCAGACAGGGCACTTCTCGTTTTCCCAGGAACTCTTCAATGAGAGCCAAGGTGGAAAGGCTCTGGCTGAAAGGTAAAATATGGTTCAGATGGCTCCCAGATGCTGGGAATCTTGTTCCCAATAGGCCTGCACTCATGTGCAATCTTCTGACAATGGAAGCTCCCACAACCTATTAAGCAGCAACCCCATCAAGAACAAGCAAAGATATTGTGCCTAGCTCATAATGGGAGCAGAGTCATCTACATTCTTATTACCACCACTTTACTGAAAAAAATAAGTCTCTCCACTGAAAAATTTGGGGGTTTAGCTCAACACTCAAATAGCATTCATCACTACAAACCAACACAAAGTGAACATACATTAAATCTGATTGTGGGCCGCAGGCAATCTTAGAGATCTTGCTAGGGAAACAGAATGACCTGGCTTCTTCCAAAACAATGCAGATGGCCAGTCTCCCCTGATGTGATCCTTAAAAATCAGGGGTCACTAGGTTCTCCCAAGTTAGAATCACTGCTACCCTCTCAAAACAGGTCACATGTATGCCTATATGAATATATCACAATGAATCCTACTTTTATCCTAAGTACAATGTATCAATTTTTAAGACCAGTAAATAGAAAGGAGATCAGTATAGCAAGGAAGGGGACTATGCGGAGGGAGGAGGCAAAAAGAGGGGGAAATACTAGCTGAGAACGGTGGTGCATGCCTATAATCCCAGCAGTTAGGGAAGCTGAGACAGGAGAATCATGAGTTCAAAGCCAGCCTCAGCAACAGCGAGGCACTAAGCAACTAAGTGAGACCTTGCCTCTAAATAAAACATAAAATGGGGCTGGGGATATGGCTCAGTGGCCAAGTACCCCTGAGTTCAATCCCCAGTACCAAAAGGGGGGGTGGGTAAGGGAATGCCAGGGAATGAAATGGAGCAAATTATGTTTTGTGCACATATGATAATGTCAAAATGAAATAATAAAAATAATAAAAACAGAGGCTGGGGCTGCAGCTCAGTGGCAGGGTGCTTGGCTAGCACATGTGAGATGCTGGGTTCAATTCTTAGCACTGCATAAAAACAAACAGTTAAAGGCATTCTGTCCATCTACAACTACAAAAAAATTTTTTTAATAAAAACATAATTTAAGGAAATTCAAAATGTATCACATGTAGAAGCCCTCACTCAGAGGCACCCATGGCAGGCTCCTGCCACCTGGCTTTCCCTGGGGCGTAATCTGGTCAGAACAAAGAAGGAGAAGTAATCTACTTCGTGTCTGTTTTCCTGGGAAGTTGGGTCTTGATAAGACTCAAAGCCCCAGCTTGACTAACAACGTGACTCTGGAACAAATCATCACTTACTTGGCCTTATATATAAAACTTTTAAAGGGGAGGGATAAAAGCAGATTAGAACAGGGGTCAGCAAATGTTTTCTGTAAAGGGTTTCAAATAGCAAACATTTTAAGCTTTGTAGATAACATATGTTCTGCTGAATATTTTGTTGTTGTTTTACAACCCTTTAAAATTTTTAAAAAATACGTTTAGCTCTCAAGCTGGAAAAAAAACAGTTGCAGTGCACATGCCTGTAATTTCAGCACCTCAGAAGGCTAAGGCAGGAGGACTGTAAGTTCAAAGCCAGCCTGGCCAATTTAGCAAGACCTTGACTCAGAATAAAAAATAAAAAGAGTTAGGACTGTACTTCAGTGGGAAGAAAAAACAGCCACAGGCTGATCTGATCAAGGCCAACAGTTTGAAGGATTAGACGATGATCTCTAATGTTAGTTTAAGGTTCTAAATTGTTCTCTGTGTAGAAATTGCACTGGACAAAGAAAAATACTCCAACAGAGAGAAAGACAAAATGCAAGAGGGTCCTCACAGTAAGTGTTTGGTTGAAAAGGCACTGAAAGAGAAAAGGGAGCTACTGTGAGCCTAGTTGGTCTCACTCTCCAGAAGCTGTGTTAATCCTTATCAGAGAAAGACAGTCTCAGCCGGGAATTTCTCTTCCTACCTGAACACAAGGATCTTGTCCCCAAGCTTCACACTTTCCTCAATCAAGTGGAAAAGTAGTACCATCTTGGGAGAGTTTTCCAAGACTCCGGTCTGGTAATTAGTCAGAAGGTCCTTGGCCTGCAAGAGAAAAACGAGGCAGCTAGTCCAAGGCTAGATGATCAGAATAAAATTCTCTCCAAAACCATGGCCCACTGGTCACCTTTAGAGTTCCATGCACAGACCTTGGCATTATACTACATTGTGCACCCGACTCTCTCACCAAATGGGCCATGCACCATCCCTTCTCAGCATTACTTTATGCTTATTATGGGATCTACTTGACTCACCCATTCATATGTGACGATGTTGTTGCCTCGCTCCTGGAATGGGTTAAAGCCAACCCCCTGTAGGAACTTGCTATTGGTTGCCTCTCCCATTGAGGAAGCCAAGGTGCTATCTTCTCCCTTGCCTTTTGTTCCCTGAGGTGGACAGCGGGCACTGGTCCCTGCTGAGCCAAGCTCTTCCACATCCAGGTCCTGCTCATTGGCCAAGTTCTCCTTCTGAAGGGCTTCATATAGCACATCAGGGTGATTCCAGATCTGAAGTAAAAGGAAAGAAAGGGGGCATAAGACAGAACACTCCAAGGGTGTTCCAGAGAGTGTGGAAACTTATACCTCCCATAGTACACAGTGTCACACCAAAACTAATGTACCTGTAACAACTTCAAAAAGCCTGCATATGTGCTTTTACTACCATCTCTGATGACCATGACAAATGACTGGGAAAGTTCATACCACGGGCAATGCCAGTATGTCTGGTATCTAATCAAAAAGGCTGTGTCAGAAACCTTGCATTCTTATTCAAATAAGAATAAGAATGTTTTTGTTTTACTATGTGGTTACAGTTAGCTACTGTATGAAACAAGTCTAATTTCTCCCTATGGACAAGATGTATCTGACTTATATATGACCAATCATATGTCATTTCAGGGACAATCCCTAGCAATAGTTGAGAATTTCTGGGAGAGAGGAAGGAAGGAGAAAAGAAGGTACACTGGTCCTGAAACACTATTATAGACCACTTTTGTTTTTCTTTCCTGGTCTAGTCTAGAACTGTGGCTACAAAAGAAATACTTTAAAATCCTACCTGTCCCCAGACATATATCTCTAACTGACTTATTGAAATAGTGAGCAATCAGGAATAATACCTAACAGGTCTGCTGAGAGTATAGTCAGGGTACTGAATAAAAGAAATAGTTCCCTCAGTAACAGGATAAAAGAGATCACAATCTGATTAAAAAAAAACATATCAGACATAAAGTAACCCAAATAACTTATCTAAGCTATACATTTCTTGAAAACTGATTATATTAACAGTCAAAAAATCCACCCCACAGTATTCCTCCATCACCCTCCCCTTTTTCAAGTGAAAAGAGCAGTGAGAAAGAACGCACTTTCTCAAGTCTAATATAACAAGTTGTGAAACTCGTGAGTTACACTATACTCTATAAGCAGAAACCCTAAGAACTGTGTGGTGCACAACCAGCACATCTCTCCTTCAAGCCCTCAATGAGCACTCCAGTAGAGTGAACTGAGGTAGCCTCTTTCACTTTATTCTCCCTTTATCAAGGACTCCCAGCAGAAGTAACTCACTAAGGACTGTGTGCACGCTTAGTCCCCAACACAATCTTCCCTGAAGCTCCAACGTACCTTGCAGCACACACAGAAAGCCTTGAGAGGGTTCAGCCCCAGCCAGCCACTGCTACCACAGTCCCGGAAGCGGTCCATGAACTGTGTATACAAATCTCGCTGGATCTTAGAGAGCCGCACCAGGATCACATTCTCTTCCTTGGCAGGGAGATGAATCTTCAGCACAGTGTGGCCTCTCCTAGAGGCAGAGATTAGAAGTGGCCAGGAAGTGTGGCCAGATGGGAACAATGCAGCAAGAAAATATGGCCTTGCACTCCCGATACACCTCCCTCTCGAGGATCTCAATATGCAACCTTTCAATAATGCAGAGTGGTTTGGCACCATGAAGAAGAAACTTGGCTTAAGGATGACAACCAGAGTGGCCTGTCCTAGGCTATTACTGATTGAGTGACCAAGACTAGAGGAACCCCAATTCCCACGGCTGCCTCCTTTTTCTATACATGCTGTCTTAACAAGGTTTTAAAGGAACTGCTTTAGACTAACCTGAGCTAGCTACATCAAATAAGATGCTGAGACTGGTAAGGCCATAGCCGTAGAACCACCACTTCTATTCTTTCATCCCGCTCTGCAGAATGCTAGCTCTCTCTTGCTTCTCTCAGCAAGTAAAGCAGGTGTCTCTAGTAATTTTAAAGGTAACTTTTGAGTGAAGCACTTCTAGGTCAAACTTTTCCATAAAACTGAAATGGTAGATATGTATGATCTACTAGCTATTTACACATAGGAAAGTTTATTACTAGGAAGGGCCCTCCTATTGTACTATCTCCAGCTCATAATAGCCTTGGAAAGCTCACTGCCTCTCTGGGGATGCAGATAAAAGGGCACTGAGCCTGGCTTACCTTTGCACAAAGCCCTCCAGGAGGCTGTGCAGGACATGGCTCCGGTACCGCATGAGGCGGACGTCCTGAGGCGTGCTGTCGATACACTGCCCGTTCAGGATAGGGCGTTCAAACATGTTGCTGAACTCCTGCCGAGTGCCAAGGAAGTCTGGGCGTACAAAGTCTACCATGCACCAGTACTCAATGAGGTTGTTCTGCAGGGGGTACCCTGTCAGCACCACCCTGCGGCGAGAGCGTATGTTCTTCAGAGCCTGTGAGGTGCTGGCCTGGCAGTTTTTGATGCGGTGTCCCTCATCACAGATCACCACATCAGGACCAGGGCGGCATAAGGCCTTCTCAAACTCTAGGGAGGGAAGAGGATCCGGAGTCAGAGTGTGAGAGGGCCTGCTCTTAGTCAGTAATATGAGAAGTAAGGGAGCACCCTGGAGGAGACAGAAGAAATGAAGGAAGCAGGAAAGCAAGAGTCAGCTCCCATTGGTGAAAGGGAGCCAGCCATCCAAACTCCTGCATGTTTGGTGTGATGCTAACCTGGCCATTGACTCTTGCAACAGGTATCTTCTTTCCCCTATTCCTTTCCTTACTCTATTTCTTTTTTCATTTTTAGGTTAACAGTAAAACTGACTTGCAATTCTAGGACTTATACCAACCAGGGCAGCAGAGAGCAGTAACTCACAGAGTATCAGGTCAGGATTAGAAATACATCTGGTAGGAATAATCCAGATCCTTCACTGGGCTCTCATCATTACCAGGAAGCATCTTGGCTTCTTCTGAGGACTAGCTGCTAGGAGCTAACTAAAGGACAAGGTCTTCCCACAATTATTCACCAGTCATTGATAAATGGCAAATTCACTCCAGCTCTGCCACAGAAGAAAACCTAGACCAAACATAATCTCACAGATGAAGAGACCTATAAAATGAATAGCCTCTGTGTGCTTCAAAAACTTTCTTCCACACACCAGTAATCTCAGCAACCTAGGAGGCAGAGGCAGGAAAATCACAAGTTCAAGGCCAGCCTCAGCATCTTACCAAGACCTCATATCAAAATAAAAAATAAAAAGGGTTGGGGTTGCAACTCAGTGATAAAGCATCCTTGGGTTAAATTCCCAGTACAAAAAGAAGAAAGAAAACAACTTTCTTCCCCAAATGGGCAAAAGCACCTTAAAGGAAGAAACAAAAACTATGTGAGTTTTCACTAAAAGCAACTAGGATAAATTGTTTTTTATAAATTCACATATAACAATACTACTCTTCTATCTTTATATGAGTGATTTAAATTCTGGATACAATAGTACATGCCTGAAATCCTAGCTACTTGGGAGGCTGAGGTAGGAGGACTTCAAGTTTGAGGCCAGCCTCAGCAATGCAGCAAGACCCTCTCTCAAAATAAAATAAAAAGGGGTGGGGAGGCAGAACATTAATGCACAAGGCCTTGGTTTCAATACCCAGTATGAAAAATTAAAAAATAAATATTTTCTTAATGTTTTCTCAGAACATCTCTAGGAAGTAGTAAAGGGAGTGATTGCTCTCCCAACTAGTCTGTGAGAGAAACAGGAATAGATGGACAAAGGAGTCTCCCTAACACAGGGTGTGGCTTGCATGAAAAGTAGCACATTCTGAGAGCCACTACAGATTGTCTAACCCATCTTGGGGACCAGGATTTCTAGTTCATGATAATTCACATCAATAATACACTTCATACCTGACTAGCAGATATTATTTCTTTTTTCCTGAAACAACCCCACAAGTATTTCTGGGATAGGCTGCCCACCTCTCCGAAACTCCTGCTGTCGATCTTCCTCATCCAGATCAATGATGACCGGGTGAGAGCGTTTCTTGGTTTTCTTCGGTCTACCTGTGGCAAAGGATTTCTTCAGAGTGAGGAGTCTGTACATTTCGTACCCCATCAGCAGCACCCCACCCTCTGACACCCAATCAGCCATCACTTTAGCACGAGATGCCATCGTCCTGCAAGAGTGAACAGAGAAAATTATGTGAGATATGAATTATATCTCAATAAAGTCAGGGGTGTGTGTGTGTGTGTTTATTTCAAAAAAAGTAAACAAAGATAAAGTATTATTGCTTCTGGAATAAGCAATAAAAGTATTATTCCTCAGGAAGAATCTCTCACAATCAAAGCTGTGTTGCACATTTAGAACTCCTTACTGACAAAGATTTCATGTAGTATCAAGTATAGAACTAGTCAGTTGCCCGAGACACTCCTTTTATCCCAGAGATCCTCTTGTATTCAGGACAAACTGAGTCTTTGATGATGGTTAAACAGAAGAAACACAGTAATTCAATGGCAAAGGCATGAGAAACTAACATCCTTCAATACATATTCATGGCTAAAACCCAACATTTAAGGGAGTATTTCAAGTTATTCCCACAATAAACACAAGGTCAGAGAAAGAAGGACAACACTCTGCATTCCACCTGCCCAGGTTCCAATGAATAAAGAGCCAAGGAAAAACAGTAAAGGGGCATGAATAGTAGAGACCAGATGACCTTCATCATAGCCACTCCACTCCTAAACACCTGAGCCTTCACTGTGTTTCACCAACATGTTGCCCAAAGTCCTAAAATCCAAGAAAGGAGAGCAGAGGATTAACCAACAGTTGAGTCACTCAGAGTCTCCTCGTTTTAATGTGTGTGACCAAACATGACAAAAGGCAGTGTCTGTAGAAAATAAAGTCTACCTTCTCAATTAGCCATGTCAATGAGAGAAAAGGGCAGCATGGACAGCTGGGTTGAACCAAAAAGTGCTTTAGAATTTTGAAAACTGAGTTTATTTCACAAAATAGAAATATAATTTTATTTAAATCTAAAACAAAAAAACAAGGTTTACACCTCTCAAAGTTGTGGAATTTGTACCATTAAAGGTCAACTACAGATCCATGCTTAAGAGAATGATGATCAAGTGTCTACAAAAAGAAAAATATAAAAAGTAAGAAGTTAAAATATGGAAAATTCCATTCTATCATGCTGAATTTTATTGCCATATACACTGGAAAATGTGACCACACCCACAGATTTTTCATGATATAAAAGCATCCTAAAGCAGAACACAAGAAATTCCTCAGGCAACATAACTCTGGCTTTACTGAAAAGCTGGGTAAAGGGTTAAAAAGTAAGTAATAAGAACAGAGAAGGACACATCAAGAAAACAAAAGCAATCTGGGAGGATGGCGTACACAGTCAAATAGACTGCCCTAACATCCGGATCCAAGAAAAGGAAGGGGCAGAGAGGAGAAAGCAGGTCACCTACTTGTGCTCATCATTCAAGATGTGAACTTTAAAGAACCGAGGCTGGACTTCTTCAGGCTTGTTGTCAGCTGGAAGGGATTCAGGAGCTGGAAGCCACATGTTGAACTCTGCCAACCAGTTCTGAAGAGTATTAACCTATCAGAAAGCCAAGTCAAAAAAGAGTTCTAAGAAACAAGTTCAGCCAGGCATAATGGTGCACGCCTGTACCCCCAGTGGCTTGGGAGGCTGATGCAGGAGGATTTTGAGTTCAATGCCAACCTCAGCAAAAGCAAAGCACTAAGCAACTCAGCAAGACCCTGTTTCTAAGTAAAATACAAAAGGGCTGGAGATGTGGCTCCGTGATTAAGTGTTCCCTAGTACAAAAAAAGAAAGAAAAAAAAATGTGGTTTAGCTGGGTTCAATCCCCAGTGCCCAAAAAGAAAAAAGGAAAAAACAAAAAAATGCTCAGAGATGATATCACCAAGCTTTGTAGTACCCGGTGAAGACTTTAACTAGAGCTATTCAGAGGGGTGATTATGTGGAGCCTTCTCCAAAAACCCTTACCGGCACAATGGCGAGGACTGTTTTGGCTGGCGTGTGGCGGAAGAGAACATCAATGAAGGAGATCACTTGTAAAGTTTTCCCTAGACCCATGCTGTGGGCCAGGATGCAGCCAAAGCCACTACTGGTCTTGAACCTCTCTAGGGACTCCACGAGGTTATCATACAGGAACCGGATCCCGCCAATCTGACCAGAAACAAACAGAGATAAATGTCAGAGGGGCTGGCAAAGACCAGGGCTCTATTTGTACTCACTTTGGAATTAGAATTAAGTAAATGAGTAGATATTATAGTAGCTGATGTGGATGCCACAGAAGTTACCGTATAACCTGGAAAAAACAGAATATCATTCATCTGGTATAATGTCCCATCTGAGATAAGAATCTGCTGTACCAAATTCCTGTCAGGGGGTTTCATTCAACCTAGCTGCCCTCAGCCTTGGGGATGGTGCCTCCTCCAGACAGCTCATTCCTTAAGGGGCAGTTCTTGCTGCTGCAGTTCTTAAGTTTGCTCTACCTTCATGAAACTTTCACCTACTGGACTTGATTCCAGGCTTTGGATCAATACAAACTATTCTGCTCCCAACTATCAGAAAGTCCCTCTGACATGTGACAGTCATATTTGTTGTGAATTCATGCCTTCCTAATAGGTTAGGAAGGCCGTGCTCTCCAGAGTTTCCCAAGCTCTTCCTTTCTGATCCCACAGAGGAGGTGCAAGAGCTATTAGGCCAAGAGCTCCAGTGACTTCTATGTGACATGGAAAATCTTGTCTCTTCTCTTTCCCCTACCCTTCATATTCACAGGAATCTTGAAGTGTCAACTGCTAGGAGGAAGTATTAGGCTATTCCAATAGCTAATAGCTACTCTGTAGGATTGAACTCATACTTCACAGGCTGTGATACTAGTAACCACAAGCAGGCAATGAAGTTCCCAGCAAGGAAAAAGAAAGGAAAAGAAGAGGAAGGTAAGATTTGTTGTACCTGATGAGGTTTCACAGCCCGTGCCAACTGTGGGGCGAGGAAGACATTTTCCTCCTCTGGAGGGTGGTTCAGGTTGACAAGAACCCGCCCAAGAGCATCATGCTGGTTTAAGGCATCATTCACATGGGTGCCACCCTTCTCCTCTTCCTCGTCCTCCTCGCTGACAGACTCACTGCTGTCCACAATGTGCAGAGTGTCTTCCTCTCCAGAGCTCAGTTCAATCACCTCTGAGACAGCAATGAAACAAAACAAAACCCCAGAGAACAGAGATAATTTACTGCTGGTTATCAGAGCAGAAGTGTGTGTATCTTTAGTTAGAATTTACCATTAGTTATAAAAAAATTTTCAATTTTTTTTCCCTCTCTTCTATCTTCAAGTTAAGGAGAAAATTTATATTTACTAAGGTGAGTCAGGGAAATATGTCAAAGCTACACTCCAAACCAAAAGAAGGAGGACTGAGCTCTTTTCAAAAGTATTGTCAAGCTGGGGTGCAGTGGCACACACCTGTAATCCCAGTGGCTCGGGAGGCTGAGACAGGAGGATCGCGAGTTCAAAGCCAGCCTCAGCAAAAAGTGAGGCACTAAGCAACTCAGTGAGACCCTGTCTCTAAATAAAATACAAAACAGGGCTGCAGATGTGGTTCAGTGGCTGAGTGCCCCTAAGTTCAATCCCCAGTACCAAAAAAAAAGAAGTACAGTCAATCTCAGGATGAACACCTGGTCAGGAGGAAGGAAAGGCACCTCTGGCTGGATCTTACCATCTCGACTGCTTTTTTCATCCTCACTGCCACTGCTACTGTCCAAACAAATGACTTCCTGGGCCAAGACTCGAGGAGGCAGTTGAGGACCATCACTTGCTCTTAAGACAATTTCCTCTAGAAAAAGAAAGAAGGGAATATCAAAACCACACTGCTATCAACCTGATCTCTAGCAAAATCCTAATCCTTTGGGATGTTAAGATACAAAGTTACAGGAAAAAATCACAATAAATCAATTTGAGGAGTGCATTTTTATCCATTTCTACTTTTTAAATCAGATTCTTCTGATGTGTACTCAAAATAAACTGAATGACTAAGAATTCCTGGGAGGTCACAATCTTACTACAGGTCTTTCTTTTACCATTGTGCAAGCCCAGTGCACCTCTTCTCCCTGCCATCTCCACTGCTTACCAGGGAGGAACTCCAGGGGAACAGTAGGAATAGGGGCTGCATAATCTTTCCTCTGCTGCTCCAAGCGCTTCCTTCTTTCCAACTCTTCCTGCTGTGCTGCTTTGGTAACGGGCTCCAATTGATCCTCCCGGAGTAGCTTTCTAAACATTAAAAAAGAGAGCAATTGGGTTCACTTAAGATTTGGGCAAAGTAATGTCAAGTTAAAGAGAGAAATGACCACTGCTAAGCTCAGAACTGAAGGGGGGAAGAGAAGAAATCACTTCAGCCGCACCAAAACTATGCAATGGGCAGAGATGTAGAGTGGGGGAGCTTCAAGCTCAGGTAGTACTACGCTAGCATACTTTTCATATTATTTAACTTCCTGACAGATGCCCCTGTGGACTTTTCTCTGTACATACAAGAGATTGAGAGTAAAATAGAGTAATATTAGTCACAAAGCTGGAAACTGGCGTTAAAAATAAAGTTGTTATGTGAAAAGGAGGATTAGAGGGATTTTACAACTTATCTTCAGGTTTAGAGTAATACCTTCAAATTGTCATTACATTAAAAAAAGTGGGACAGGGGCTGGGATTGTAGCTCAGCGGTAGAGCGCTTGCCTCGCATGCATGAGGCCCTGGGTTCGATCCTCAGCACCACGTATAAATAAATAAATAAAACAAATGTCTATTGACAACTAAAAAAAAAAAAAAAAGTGGGACAGGAGGCAAAAATGATATTTATCTCCTTTTAATAGCTAAAGTTGTTATTTGCCAAAAGGAAGAATTATTGGGGATTTGGAAAGTTAAGGAAGTTCACATTTGTTCATCTTTAAGCTCAAAGAAGAAGTCTTGTTTTGGGCCAGACGGACCTGTGCATCTGAAGTTGAGTTCTAAGCAGATGAGAACTTGATTTTCTTTTTTAAAAATCTCTTCCAGTTTTGAGACAAAAGAAAAATAAAGGAAAAGAAAGAAAGTCCAACTCAGAACGCCCTGTTATCCTCAGCTGCTACCCAAGACCTACCTCCCCAGCAGCAGTCAAGGCCCTTCCATATCCTCTCTGCATCCTCCTCTGACAGCCTAGCCCAATGGTCCTCAGCTGCACCTTCACTATTAATGAGGGCGCACAGTTGGGCACTTTCTCCTTCAGAGAGAGGTCATTCTTGTCCAAACCAATCCTTCTACCACTGCTAGCCTTTCAATGACAGGAAATACCTCTCCTCCTTCCCCTCTCCCCTTACCCAAAGCACAACTCACCGTATGTTTCTTCTCATGTGAGAGGGCTTCTGAGCTCTCTTCTTTTTGGGGTCCTCAGAGGCTAGGATTTTGCCTTGGGGGCGCTTAAGCTGCTCTGAAGGCTCAGACTGAGATGAGGTAGTTGAAGTGCACCGCGGCGGCCGCTGCCCATCTTCCCCTAGCTGATCATGTTCAGTGCCACACATGCCTTCCAGGGATGGGTCTGAAAAAACAAGGGGAAAAGGTGGCTGTACTTGGAGGGAAGGAGGCTTGATTCCGGACACTGCTGAGTTCAAATCTCAACTGAGCAACTTAATAGTTGGTAACCTAACACAAGTTAAGATCTCCCTGAATGTCAATGGATGTATCTATTAAATGAAGATAATGATGCCTACATCACAAAGTTGCTGTGAGGACTAAATAGTGTGCATGCCTAAAACCAGGCCTGGCCCAGAGTAGGACTACAAAAAATGAAAGCTATCAGACTGACTATTTATCAGAGTGAGGAGGCTTCAAGGCCTCAGAATACTCAGAATGGCACAAAGCTGAGCAGCTGGGTTCCAAACACAGCTCATTCTCACTTGTGTGACTCTCAGCAATTCCCTTCACCTCTTGCCTCGTAACAGGGAGAATATTCCTTCTTGCCTTAAAGTGTTCACTCATTCAACTTGTTGGCCATTTAATAAGGGCTTACAGTATGGCAAGCACTATCCTAGATGCTTCAAGGAATATTTTTAAGACTTCTTCCTTTCAAAGAGGTTTGTTTTCTATTGATGAAGATAAGTCATGTATAGACAGATATAACATGGCAAGGCATACTAAATATTACAGGAGGAGCAGGTCAACAGACCTAAAGAACTTAAAGGTTTAAGGCATCATTTTTCAGCCAAAGGTAATTAGATAAAACGAGAATAATTGCGTTTTGGTTACAGGAATATAAAAGACTATTGTATGCAATAAGCGCACAGGAATTATATGAGAGGTAAAATGCAAGTGAGGCCTGGAAAGATTAGTAGAATGTCTAAAGGAAATACTTGAGGGGAAAAAAGGAAGAGATTCCTAAATGACATTTGTTGCATCAAACACCAGTAGAGACAGGGGTCAGGGTAGGAAGGTCCATGTGCACAGTCCCACTCCTTAGCCTGCAAAAAAAGCATTCTGCTAAATGGGCAGGCCTTGAGAGTCACATAAGCCATAAGTCTATTCTTAAATCTGCCAGAATCCCCAACTATACAACCAAAAGGTCTTTCCCCAAGGTAAGAGCAATTTGAAACTAAAACACGAACACCACAACCAAGGTACTCTAGGGAATGTCACTTGGCCCTTAGGTAGGAAGGACCCAGGTATATTTTGTTGGTGACTGTGTTTAACCAAACTACAGACTTTGTTTGGATTTCACCAGTTTTCCACTGATGTCTTTACTTCTGTTATAGGATCCCATCCAGTACACTATGTTCCCTTTAGCTGTCACGTCTCCTTAAACTGTGGCAGTTACTTAGCCTATTCTCATGGCTTCAGTACTCCTTTAGAGTCAAAAACACCAGATGCTGGTCACATGTTTTTTAGACTGTCCCTCTAACTTGGGTTTGACTGATGTTTTCTCATGAGTAGTTTGGGGTTATGACTTCTAGGGGAAGAATATCACAGAGGTGAAGTGCCCTTCTCATCACATCTTATCAGGCGTACATGACATCAACATGACTTAAATACACCTTAATCACTCAGTAAAAGTGGTATTTGCCAAGTTTCTCCACTATAAAATACAATCTTTCCTTTTCTGTATTTTATTCATCAGAAACCAACCACTATGCTCAGTCTATATTCAGGAAAAGAGAATAATAAGCTCCATTTCCCCAAAGGGAGAATGACAAGAGGAATTTCAGAATATATGCTAAAACAAAAAAAAAAAAAAAAAAAAATGGGGAGAGAAACTTTGAGGCTATGAAACTATCCTTTAAGTTTTATTTGTAAAACTGAATTCCATATTTAATAATGAATTTAATATTGAACCCAGGGGTGCTCTACCACTAAGCCACATCCCCAGTCCTTTTTTTTTTTATTTGAAAGTAGATCAGGGGTGTACTGGGGACTGAACCCGAGGGTACTATACCACTGAGCTACATACTCCAACTCTTTTTATTTTTGAGACTGGGTCTCGCCAAGTTGCCCAGGCTGGACTTGAACTTGCAATACCCTTGCCTTGGCCTCCTGAGTTGCTGGGATTACCCACCAGTAGATCTTACCTGGAGTAAGTATTACTGTGGTATTCTAACACAGGTTCTCTATTTCCTTCTTTCCTTCTACATTATTCTAACTTTTTCTGAAAGGGAGATTTATCCCATCTATTTTATATATATACATATATATGTATACATATATATACATATACACCCACACGTGTGTATGTATGTATATAATTTAAGTTTACATATATATATAAAACTTTCATATATATATGAAAACTTAAGACAGATATAGATAAAAACTCAAGTGTCTATGGTGTAAGAAACACCCCTAGAGGCTTTTGTAAATAGAGGTAGGGTTGCTGCCAGTCTTGATAAATGAACCAGTGAGCTATTGTCCCTAAGCTAGAAGATATACAATGGGTCATCATCCTATGCACTCAGTCACCATTAACAAATAACAAATGGACTGTCTTACCAGTCAGTGGATTAGTCAGGGGATCCTGAGTATCTCAGATATTGTTACTGCTCACCTTCTAGAGCTTGGCACAGCCTCCTCTTTGCCCTGTTATCATTCCAGGTTCCTTAAGGTCCCTTTAATATTGATGCCAGATTCAATGGCATAGAGTTGGAAACTAATGCTTCCTAAGAGATAACAGGCAGGGATTCAGTATGGACACTAAAGCCAGATTGCTGGGATATGAACCCTAGCTCTCTCTGCTCCTTATAATTTTGTTTGTCAATTATAAAATGATGCCAGACATGGTGGCATATGCCTGTAATCCCAGAGACTTGGAAAGCTAAGATAGGAGAATCACAAGTTCAAGAATAGCCTCAGCAATTTAGCAAGACCCTGTCTCAAAATAAAAATAAAAAGGACTAAGCCAGGCACGGTGGCGCAAGCCTGTAATCCCAGCACTTAGGGAGGCTGAGACAGGAGAATTGCGAGTTCAAAGCCAGCCTCAGCAACGGTGAGGTGCTAAGCAACTCAGACCCTGTCTCTACATAGAACACAAAATAGGGATGGGGGTGTGACTCAGTGGTCAAGTGCCCCTGAGTTCAATCCCTGGAACCAAAAAAAAAAGAAAGACTGGGGATGTGGCTCAGCGGTAGAGCACCCCTGGATTCAATCCCCAGTACCAAGGAGGGGGGAAATTGGCCCCTAAATCCCTTGCAGTCTGGCCCCAGTTAATATTCCCCTCCATTCAGTATCGTCTTTAATTCCAGTTATATAAGGGGCTGAGAAGTAGCTCCTTGGTAAAGTGCTTGCCTAGCATGTGCAAGGCCCTAGAACTACAAATAAAATAAAATAGAGATGTAAATTGCTCTCTCATGGAAAATATTATTATTCAAACCCTGGTCTGCCTAATTCCATGGAACTCCATGCTCTGAATCACATTTTTCAATCTAGTAGCACACAAAGCTCTGGGGCCTTCGTTAGTCATGTCAGGTGGCAAAATTTATTTCTGAGAACTCAAACCTCAATTATATATTGTAAGCAAGGATCAAGAATATGAAAGCAAAGGGGGAAGCATATACAAACTGCATTTTATTATAATAAAATGAGTTTTTTACACACATATACACACAATCCATGTGAGGTTGTAGGCCACATCTTCATTTTAAGCCTCTCCATTTTAAACTACCAAAAGCTAGCTACTGTTGCTTCTCTTGCTGATGTTAATTTAGCTGAACACATATTTGAGTATTCATTATATACTAGGCCCTGTGACAAAGAACAATGGGATGAACCACATAGGGAAACACACATATGCAGTATGGTGAGTGCCTAAGAGCAACAATTACTTGGAGAAAGGACACACTAATCCAGACTGACCTAGGAATGAGGGTACTTCCTTAGGAATATTGAGATCTGGGATTAGTCTAACAGAATGGGTAGGCCCCACCTAGTAAAGATATAGGCACACAAGCAAAAGGCACAGAGCCTTAAGATAAAATGGTTAGGAAAATATATGTAGTTCAATATTAGCTAAAGTAGGCAAGGAAAGCAGTGGAAGAAGAGGTCTTCCAATCCAATAATCACTTCCTCATCTCTTTTTAGGAGCTCCTTGTCAAAGCAGACTTGGGGGGATGGATCCAAGATCTTTCTCTGGACACTAGTACAGAAGTCAATGCCTATCCTGGGTAAGACTACTCCCAAAGCCTCTTCTTCCTAGAATTCCACTTTCCCCTGTCCTGGTTTTGGGATGCAAAGAGAAGGCTAATGTGGTCATTGTGAAAGTGAGAGGACAGGTGGGTGCGCATGCCCATTCTTTCACATGTAGGTGCTTGGGGTGATTCAATTCCCTACAGCAACACTGGCAGCATCTTCATTGGCCCTCACACTGAAGAACCATTCAGTGGTTTCAAGCAGCTGCTTTGCTTTTTGAAGACTAAGTGGGAAATGCCAAACAAGGAATCAGTTGAGGAATGCTCAGAATGGGATCTTGCAACACTATTAACATGAGCAAGAAGTTAAAATGACACATTCTCTTGACCATTACCAATGGATCCACAGTAGGTCTTTTACAAAAGGCCTCTCAGAGAGAACTGAGCAGGGTAGCAAGAAACATTATGAATGCAGTATAGGGCTGGGGCTGTAACTCAGTGGTAAGTGCTTGCCTAGCACATGTGAAGCACTGGATTCAATTCTCAGCACCACATATAAACAAACAAATAAATATCCATCAACAACTTAAAAAAATGCAGCATAAACTTTGGCTTAAGGATATGTTATACCTGCTAAGGAAGCATGGAGCCACAGCTTTTGTATCCAGCCAGATGTAAAAGCTAAGAGAAGCTGCACCTGCAGCTCAGGGGCTGAACATATGATACAGAGTCATGAGTTCAATCCCCAGCCCCACAAAAAATAAAAATAAATAAAGAACACAGAAGCTTCAAAGTACAGCTCCAAGTCAGACTAACTGCCTTCCCAATTCATTACCCTCTTCCACTAGTCCTCTCTGATTTCTGTCTGAAACACTACAGGAGGAAAGCTCAGCATTGTGTTTCCCTTTAAAAGAACTCATTCTTTTAGGCACCCCAATCCCTCCGAAGAGCTAATTCTTCCACAACATTTTCATATTTCTCCTAACTCACAGCTAAAAATTCTTCCCTCCTAAAAAGGGAAGCCATCAAATGAGTAGCTGGATGGACAGCAGACTCCCAAGGAGGGGCCAGTTATTGCTAAATGGCCACTTTTACCAATACTGCACCTATTCCAACCACACTTGGGGCTGGGTTGGCACACTTCAACTTAGTGTTTTGCTGGTTCCTCTGAAATGGTTCTGATAATGACCTCTGATACTCTCCTCGTCTTGCTTGTTTCTATTTCATAAGCAAATCTGTTGAGCAACTACTTGGAGGTACAGTCGGAGGTAAGAGTAGGCAGATAGTACAGAAATCAGAATACAGAAAGCAAGTCTTAAAGGTCAGCCAAGGAGTTTGAAACTGATCAGCAGAAACTTGTTGCCAACTGTTGTTCCTTGTTTTGGCTTCTGTGTGGCAGAGTAGGCTGCTTCTGGGAAGAGAAAGAACAAAACCTGCTAGACTTTCAATATCACAGACAGATTCACTATCAAACATTCATTCCAAGTTATGAGGCCTGACTTTGTGAACTCCTGTCTGGCATGGGGTTGAATGTAGCCAAGTGCAACAATTTTAAATGATCGAAGTATATATAATTCTTAAGCACACTTTATTGAGACATGAATTCCCCTCTTTCCTCTATACAAGAGATATAGGTCTAAGGCAAATCCATTCCTTACTGCCCAGCATTCTTTGAGTGAATCCTCACCCTCTGGGTTCAACAACTACTTTTTGTTTCATAAAGAGTTTTAGTTTAGGGGACTGGGGTGTGGCTCAGTGGTAGAGCACTTGCCTAGCATGCGTGAGGCACTGGGTTCGATTCTCAGCACCACATATAAATAAATAAAATAAAGGTCCATTGACAACTAAAAAATATTAAAAAAAAAAAGAGTTTTAGTTTATACACGTACTAATATTTAAAGTTTACTGTCAAGTACATCAATGTTTTACAAGTGCTTCATGATGCTTATTATGAAATTTCTGGATTTTACATAACATTATAAGCTGTATATTTAATTAACTATTCTTATTTTTTTAATTCTATAATTAAATTTTCCCTAAGCCAAAATATTACTTTACTATATGCTATTTTGTACCTTCTGAATACTGAATAATTTAAATACACAACTTAAGCAAAATAACAACTTTCACCAAAAAATAACCCTCCCCAATTCTAGAATATAACCCATCAACTGAGAAAAAAGAGAAAAAGTCCAGCCAATAAGTAACAAGAAGCCAGGCATGGTGGCACATGCCTGTAATCCCAGTGAGTTTGGAGGCTGAGGCAGGAGGATTGCAAGTTCAAGGCTAGCCTCAGCAAATTAGTGAGGCCCAAAAGCAACTTAGTGAGACCCTGTCTCAAAATAAAAATGAAAAGGGTTAGGGATGTGGCCCTTGATTCAATCCCTAGTACCAAAAAATAAGTAAGTTAACAAGACATGTTTTGACAGTTAACACAAGTAAAGTATCTTCTTGGCTTAAAAGTCAATGACTACTAGCACCCTAACTCAGGATCACACAATCAGACCTCAGTGCAAATACTTCTGAACTTTTCTCCTTCACATGAGCCAGCAATGAACAGCAATCACCAGAATTAAATAAAACACGAAAGAATGCTTACATAAGCTTCTTGGGAATGAGTTAAAAGCCACATCACAAATTTTACTAGGCAAACCAATGGGGGAGAAACTTTGACATTTCATTCAGTGAGAATGAAAGAGAAAATCAAATGAAACAAGTACTAACCTCTTAAAACACTTTCAGGGCCCTTCCTCTTCTTCTCTTCTCTATAAAAAAAGTTCGTGGATTCCAATTCACATTTTCTGATGTGATGTGGTAAGATGTATATACCACTACCTTTAATGTGTGTGTGCTAAAAACTGCAACTATTTTTGTTTTGGCAATATTGGGAATTGAATCCAGGAGTGCTTTATTACTGAGCTACACCCTCCAGCCCAAAACACCTAAATCTAAATGAACACAACTTAGTATTTCAATCCCAGTTTACAAAAATACAGGAGACAATGTACTATATAAAACAAAATCATAGGAATATAATCAACCAAATCTAGAATGTGAATCCTTTTCTTCTAGAAATAAATTGCAAGGTAAAAACAAACAAGAGAAAGTTTACATATTAAAGATAAAAAAGACAAGTTCAATTAAATGTGGATCTTGTGGGGATTTTAATAAATTAACAATGAAAATAATTTTTAAAGATAATTAAGGATTATCTAAATGTTTCATGACATAGGAACTATAGTTTTTTAAAATTTTAGGTGTGGTAATGATATTGTGTAGGTTTTGTTTTGTTGGGACTTGAGATATATAGCTATATAGATATATATGTACGTATGTATTAGGAAATATAAATATACTCTGAAATATTAACAGAAAAAATATTACAATATTAAGGACAGGCTTCCAAATAATTCAAGGTTTAGGGGGGGTAGATGAAATAAGACTGCCCTGAATGCACAACAACTGAAGAGAGTAATAAGAAAAGATTTTATCCTTGTCTCTACTTTTTTATGGTTGAGTTTTTCATAATAAAAAATTCACTATTATTTTTTAATTTAAAGCGTTGTTTTGTCTTATTTTTTTGTCTGGTGCTGGGGAACAAGTCCAGTGTATTGAGTATGCTATGCAAGCACTCTATCACTGAGCTACATCCCCAACCCTAATTTTAAAAGTTTTAAGAGAAAATCAAATGAAACAAGTACTAACCTCTTAACTATTTAGTTCTCACCTTTTCCTGTCTGTAGTCATAGCAACTTGAACATACCCAATCTCTTCAGATTTCAACTTTTCCACATTTATTAATACATATTTACATATTTCATACTGGCAAATCAATGTATGTATATCCTTGTGTGCTCTTCTGTTGGCTACTTGATACATACATTTCTTTGATATAGTCCACATACTTGCTGTTTCTTATTTTTCATTTACATCTATAGTGCCATAAAATACCTTGGTAGAAATTAGTTTTTCATTTTATTTATTTTGGTACAATCTAATACACGTGGAATAAGAAGAAAACAGTTTTACAAGAAGGGGTTTCTATCTTCGTATTGGATAAAGTGGACTTTAAGCCAAAGTTAATCAGAAAGGACAAAGAAGGACATTTCACACTGCTTAAGGGAATTATACATCGAGATATAACAACTGTGAATATTTATGCCTCCAACAATGGAACATCTATGTGCACCAAACAAACTCTTCTCAATTTCAAGAACCAAATAGACCACAACACAATAATACTAAGTAACTTTAACATGCCTCTGTCACCACTGTATAGATCCTTCAAACAAAATCAAAATGAAGTAAGTACTTCTATAAAGTAAAAAATACAATTGATAATTTAGACTTAACAGACACATATAGAATATTTCATCCATCAATGAATGAATACACTTTCTTCTCAGAGCACACAGATTCTTCTCTAAAATATAGACCATGCTATGTAAGTTATCACATATGTTAGCATACAATTGTAACATTACCTTAATATATTTTAAGCAGGGTTATTTTGATGGCTCATTTTCCATTGGTATTAATTTTTGTGTTCTTGCTTTTTTCTTGATTAGAACTCTCTAATTTTTATTAAATTTTTGCTGTATTATTCTTCTCTATTTCATATATTTCTGCTCCTCTTTTCCTTCCAACTACATAATTTGAAAATAATTTGATTGCTACTCTAGCTTCTTTCTGATACATGTAGTTTACATTATAAATGTTCATTGAGTACTGTTTCATCCCAGAAATCCTGATATTTTAAGCTTTTATTATCACTTAGTTCAACACTTATTTACTTTTCTTGTACTTTCTTCCTTGACCTCTGAGATATTTTTAAGTGTACCATTTAATTTTGAAATAGTTGACAGTAGGGGTGGGGTTCTGTTATGGTTTGGATATGAGGTGTCCCCCAAAAGCTCACATGTGAGACAATGCAAGAAGGTTCAGAGGAAAAATGATTGGGTTGTGAGAGTCTTAACCCAATCAGTGAATTAATCCCCTGATAGGGATTAAACTGAGTGGTAACTGAAGTGGTAGGATGTAGCTGGAGAAGGTGGGAATTTGGGCGTGGCTTTGTGATATATATATATTTGTATCTGGCAAGTGGAGACTTCTCTGCTTCTTGATCACCACAAAATGAGCTGCGTCCCTCTGCCACACACTCTGCCATGATGTTCAGCCTCATCTCGAGCTCCGCTGAGGAGCGGAGGAATGGGCCAGAAATCTAATTAGAAAGACAAGGGCTAAGGAAGGTTTTCTAGTTTATTTCCCCAAGTATGAGTGACCCAAACATAGGAAAAATAAAAATAGAACTAAAGACTTACGCATACCATTCATGGAAACTTCAGAATCACTAAAGGGCTATTGATTCCTCCAACTACTATTAGACAGTATAAGGAATAAAAAAGTTCTGGGTGCTATATTTGCTTCATGTTATGTAACTAGAGTTGGAGCTGGTACAAGGGCTATCAATGTCAATCATCAATCTGTGCTGGGGTTTTTGCCCTTCTTGGAGGTTCCAACTGGCAGCCTCTCTCAAGATAGCCCAGAAAGCAACTTCCAGTAAGCCTGTGAGCTGGGGGAAGAGGGCCTTTACAGACCTCCGCATCCCCAAAGAGGAGATTTTTAAAGAATTAAGAAAACAGGCTGGTTTGGAGACTTGGGATATTGTGGCCCTTCCCTCTGGGGTTCAGACAGGTTAAGTTCCACAGTATAACCATTCTCCCTCCAAAAAATCCACTTTAAATGGTGACAGAGGCACAGAATTACCATACAAATCTTTCCACAACACAAACTCCACTAAGGCCCCACAACAACTAAGAAATAAGAGCTCAAAATGTTTCTGTAGTACTGGGTAATGAACCCAGGGCCTCATACATGCTACATAAGCCTAGAGTTACATTCCCAGGCCTCTTTACTTCATTTTAGAATGCAGTCTCATTAAATTGCCCGGGCTGGCCTAGAACCTTTTAAGAGGGCAAGAAAAAAGCAAACATCAAGAGTTTATTCTCCTTCCCTTATCAAGAAAGGACATAGGTACACACAATGAAGTGATAATCCTCCAAAATCTGTTACTGGGTATCTGTTAACCTGAGAGTAGACACAGTAAAATTGGTCCTGCAAACAAACAAAAGTGTGCTTATACTAATCCAGGAGCAGTGGTGCAAACCTGTAATCCCAGCTACTTGAGAAGCTGAGCCAGGAGGATATCAAGTCCAAAGCTGCCGAGACAATTTAGCAAGGCCCTGACTCAAAATTTAAAATAATAATAATAATAATAATAATAAAGGGCAGGGAGGTAGCTTAGTGGAAGAGTGCCCCTGGGTTCAATGCCCACTACTGGAAAGGGGGAAAACAAAGTGTGCTAGTAAACCACAGGGGAGGAAAAAAGTCAATTGAAGTTAGTTTACTTTCCAGTTCTACTGGTGAACACTCTGGAGCACTAAGGTTACAAACCACAACAAAAATAAAACCCCTCAAATTCCTAGGATTCTGTAGTCTAAAAAGGACTGTGAACAAAGACTGGGGTTTCATGAATATCAGCCTCAGCAGCAGACACCATACTGGGAAAAGATACTGGAGACAAGTGAAAAGTAAGATATCTTTATAAAATCTTCAAATTAAAGAATACTACACTTAATTTTCTCCACAAAATGCATTCAAGTGGGGCTGGGGTCATGGCTCAGTGGTAGAGCACTTACCTAGCATATGTAAGGCACTGGGTTCAATTTTCAGCACTGCATATAAATAAAACATATATATGTATACACACATGCACACACATATACATACATACATATATATATAATGCATTCAAGTATTACTGAAAATTTTAAATGATCATTTCAGACCCTTAATGATAATAAAAATTTCTGATTTGGGAGCACAGAACAAGACAGACTGAGAAGATGTATAGAAGGAGTTAAAATATCCGTCTCTACAACTCAGCCTAAAGTGAGCATCATTTGAAGTCAAGCCTTGGCAAAATGAAAAAATAATGCATGTCAGGAGCTTCCTGAACTACTTCATTAGTTGAAAGCCTAAATGTTACCTCTATTAATGCAAAAGGTTGGAGAGTAAACTGGTCAGAGGAAAACAGGAAAAGCTCTTTCTGACCGACCATATTAAAAATTAAACAACCCACAGGGTGTGGTGGTGCAAGCCTGAACTCCCAGCGACTCAGGAGGCTGAGCCAGGAGAATCACTGGCCTCAGGAACTTAGTGAAGTCCTTAGCAATTTAGCAAGATCCTGTCTCAAACTAAAAAAACAAAAAGGGCTGAGGATATAGCTCAGTAATAAAGCACCCTTGGGATCAATCCCTAGTACCAAAAGATAAAATAAAACAGTTTAAACAATCCTTTGTCTTGGAATCACAGAAAATTCAAAGAAAATTTATATGTACCTGAAACACTGCAACTTTGCTTCCTCATGGGTTTTCAGAAAGAAACAATGAAAAGAAGAGTAACTAGAACAAAGTTTAAAGCCTCTCAATTAGAAGAGCTTCCTATAGGCTGAGGCAGGATGATCACAAGTTCAAGGTCAGCCTTGGCAACTTAGGGAGAACCTTTCTCAAAATTAAAAAATAAAAAGGACTAGGGGTATACTTCAGAGGTAGAGTGCCCTTGGGTTCAATCCCTAGTAAAATCAATCATTCAATCCCACACACTTTAAAACTATCCTCTGAGTAGGTTGGTACACACGTAGTCTGTTACACAGGAGATTGAAGAAGGATAGCAAGTTCAAGGCTAGCCTAAGCAACTAGATAAGAAGCTGTCTCAAAATTTAAAAAATAAATTTAAAGGGCTAGGGATCCAACTCAGTGGTAGAGCACATGCCTAACAAGTAACAGGTACCAGGTTTAATTCAAAATACCGGGGGGAAAAAGGAGGAAAAAAAAAAAAAAAACCACCACCCTATTTCTGACCACCAAGACTTCTCTCCAACTACTCCTGCCTATTTCTGACCACCAAGACTTCTCTCCAACTACTCCTCCAGATCTCTGCCCTCCTCGGTTCTCTCCAGCCTCAAGAGCACAAAGGTCTCTAGAATCTCTGGGCTTTTCTTGATAATTATGTTCATCTTTCCCCACCTCTTTATCTAACTAAGCCGGATGTGAGTTGCTTATTTGTTTGCTTGCTTGCTTGTTTGTGGCACTGAGGAGTGAACCCAGGAGTGGTGTTCTACTACTGAGCTACACCCCCAGCCCTTTATATTTTTTGTTTTATTTTGAGACAAGGTCTTACTAAATTCCCAAGGCTAGCCTCAAACTTGCAATTCTCCTGTTTTAGTCTCCCTGCTACTTAGGATTACAGGCATGGTCCATCATGCCTAGCTAGATGTTAGATTTTAATGACTTAATTATAATTCGTGCTCTTTTTCAGGTTTCAGCTTAATGGTTAGCCCTTTAGAAACCCTTATCTAGGCTCCTTTCCTTTTTATTCCAGAGTGTGTTCAATGTTGGCACAATGCGTAAGCTAAAATGCCTACTAGCTGATGCAGTCTCTCATTATACTGTTTAAGAAATTACATTCAAAACTAGATGTATTCAGTTAGGCATACTGGCACATGCCTGTAATCCCAGTGATTCAAAAGATGCTAAGCCAGGAGGATCACTCATTCAAAGCCAGCTTCAGTAACTTAACGAGGCCCTGAGCAACGCAGCAAGACCCCATCTCAAAACAAAAAATAAAAATGGGCTAGGGATGTGTGATTCAATGGTTAAGCACCCCTGGGTTTAATGTCCAGTACAAGGGGGGAAAACAGATATATTCAAAATACATCAAATTTAAAGCAAATACAAATTCTAAGCAAATACATTCTGCTTCTGCATTCTGAACTAGATCAAAGATCACTTGAAAAATTTGGAAGACACTTCAGAAAACACTTAAACATCTTGTCTTTAGGAAGATTGGTGGGCAATTATAAAGTCAGGGAAGGCATGAAAACTGTGAAGAGCTACAGTCCCAGACCCAAGTCTCTAGCAGGACTAGCTAAAAACAGACCCATTTCATCCCCAGTCAGGTCCAAGGTTTTCCAACTACTGCTGTAGTCACTAGCTCCATTCCAGCCTACCAGCAATGCTTATTATCCCTCTTTCAGCTAGATGCATACATGTTAAAATACCAAATCATTCAGTCATCAAAACAGCCTTATTAAGGAGATGATGCTCTAATTATTCCCATGTTACAGATCAGAAAATCTGCCTTACAAAGCTGTAAACAGGCTGGGTGTTGTGGATCACACTTGTAATCCCAATGGTTCAGGAGGCTGAAGCAGAAGGATGACAAATTCAAAGACAGCCTCAGCAACTTAGTGATGCCCAAAGCAACCTAGTGAGGCCCTATCTCAACATAAAAACATAAAAAGGTCTGGGGATGTGGCTCAGTTATTAAGCACCCCTGGGTTCAATTCCTGGTACCCCCCCCCAAAAAAACAAGTGTAAATAGTAAAGATAGAATCCGAACCCAAGTGGTTAATCTGGCTCCCAAATCCATGCTCTAAGTCATCATACTCCTCTATTCCCATTTCCCTGAAATCTATGTGGGAACAAAATAGTTCAGAGACAGATTTGCTTATACTGTGCCTTGGTTTACAATATAGGACACAACAAAATGCAGTGCAGGGTACTAGATCAATTAAATAAACATAATGGAGGCAGATGGGATAAAACTTGATGTCTTCCTCTCATAATACAAAATAAACTCCAGATGGATCACAGACCTAATTATGAAAGCGAAACATTAAAGTTTCCAGAAAATAACAGCAGAATACCTTCATGACCTTGACACAAAGATTTTTTTTTTTTTGGTACAGGAGATTGAACTCAGGGGCACTCGACCACTGAGCCACATCCCCAGCCCTATTTTGTGTTTTTATGTACAGACAGAGTCTCATTGAGTTGCTTAGCACCTTGCCATTGCTGAGGCTGGCTTTGAACTCTCAATTCTCCTGTCTCAGCCTCCCTAAAGTGCTGGGATTACAGGCTTGTGCCACCATGCCCGGCTTGACACAAAGTTTTTTTTAAAGAAGGTGCACACACACAGAAAAAAAACACAACATATATAAGGGACATAAAATATAAATTTACTTCATTGAGTTAAAACATCTATTCATCAGAAAATACAATCAAGAGCATAAACCAGGCCTGGTGGCACATGTCAGTAATACCAGCAACGTGGGAGGATGAGGTAGATGGATCCCAAGTCTAAAGCCAGCCTCAACAACTTGAGAGAACTTCAGCAATTTAGTAAGACTCTGTCTCAAAATAAAATTTAATAGAAGAGCTGGAGATGTAGCTCAGTTGTAAAGCAGCCATGAGTTCAATCCCCAGTACTAAAAAAATTAAAAAGAGAGAAAGGATGAAAAATCAATGGAGCTGAGTGTAGAGGCACACCCTGGAATCCCAGCGACTCAGGAGGCTGAGACAGGAGGATCGTGAGTTCAAAGTCAGCCTCAGCAAAAAGCGAGGCACTAAGCAACTCCGTGAGACCCTGTCTCTAAATAAAACACAAAATGGGGCTGGGAATGTGGCTCAGTTATCAAGTGCCCGTGAGTTCAATCCCCAGCATGAAAAGGGAAAAGGGAAAAGGGAAAAAGGAAAAGGGGAAGAGAAGAGAAGAGAGGAGAAGAGAAGAGAAGAAAAATCAATGGGTGTAGAAAGGAGTGGGTATGTGCTATATGTATGTACACCAAAAAACTCACATCTACATGTCAGGAATTCCTACAAATCAAGAAATGGGAAGAAGAAAAATGGTCAAAAGATATGTTCAAGCACTCAACAGAAATGAAAATGGTCCTAAGCATAGAGAAAAGGGCTCAACATCTTAAGTAATCAGAGAAATACAAATGAAACTCACAATCAGAGGTTCCTTACTCCCTACCCCTAACTGTTGGAAAAGAGCGTCAGCTGGGCATAGTGGCCTGTATCCCACTGGCTTGGGAGGCTGAGACAGAAGGATTGCAAGTTCAAAGCCAGCCTCAGCAAAAGTGAGGCACTAAGCAACTCAGTAAGTCCTTGTCTCTAAATAAAATACAAAACAGGACTGGGAGTGTGGCTCAGTGGTCGAGTGCCCCCGAGTTCAATCCCCAGTACCAAAAAAAACAAAGTGTGTTCAAAGTCCTACAAAAGCAGGGCATGGTGGTGCAAGCCTGGAATCCCAGCATTTTGGGAAGCTGAGACAGGAGAATCACGAGTTCAAAGCCAGCCTCAGCAATGGTGAGGTGCTAAGGAACTCAGTGAATCCCTGTCTCTAGATAAAACAAAAAATAGGGCTGGGGATGTGGCTCAGTGGTCAAGTACCCTTGAGTTCAATCCCTGGTACCAAAAAAAAAAAAAAAAAAAAGTCCTACAAAATTACTGTGAACAAATGGGTCAATGCCTGGCATGCTTTTCTGACACAGGTTTGCAAAACAATCTTCTTGCCCCAGAAGACTGGGCATCTAAACACTGTGCCGCTTTGTGTCTGCCACAAGAAAGGGAAAACAGGAACTGGTATCAAAATTGGCACTGGTTCATTTCAAACAGGGAGGTCACCATAAACTCTGATTTCCCTGTTCTAAAAAAAAAATCAACAATAGATATTCAGGTTGTCTCAGGAAAAAATGATACAACTTTCTAGTGAATGGGAGAAGAAAGAACAAATGCAGAATGAACAGATCTGGCTTGAATCTGTAATTTAAAGAATACTAGTGATTATCTAAACTGAAAACAAAAAGACCTTACAATGTTCATGAATAGGCAGAATTAGTATTGTTAAAATGGCCATACTACCAAAAGCAATGTACAGGTTCAATGCACTCCCCATTAAAATACCAATAACATTCTTCACTGAACTAGAAAAAAGCAGCCCTAAAATTCAGTTGGAAGGGGGCTAGGATTGTGGCTCAGTGGTAGAGCACTTGCCTAGCATGCATGAGGCACTTGGTTCGATCCTCAGCACCACATAAAAATAAATAAATAGAATAAAGATATTGTGTCCATCTACAACTAAAAATATATATTAAAAAAAATTCAGTTGGAAGAATAAAAGACGCAAAATAGCCAAAACAATTCTTTTTTCTTTTGTTGTTGTTCTTGTTGTTCCTTTTAGTTATACATGACAGTAGAATCCATTTTGATAAAATTATACAAGCATGGAATATATTTTATTTTAATTAGGATGCCATTCTTGTGGGTGTACATCATGGTGAGATTCAAAGTGATGTATTCATATATGTACATTGGAAAATTAGCCAAAGCAATTCTAAACCCCAAAAGCAATGCTGGAGGCATCACAATATCTGACTTCAAATTATAGTACAAAGCTATAACAACAAAAACTGCATAATACTAGCATTAAAACACATAGACCAATGGTACAGAATAGAAGACAAAAAGACAAACTTACACAGATATATAGTCATCTGATCCTTGACAAAGGTACCAAGAAGTTGAGGGGAGAGAGGGAACAGCCTTTTTATGGTGCTGGGAAAACTGTTCATTCATATGTAGAAAAATAAGACTAGATCCTTATCTCCCACCTGGCACAAAAGTCAACTCAAAATGGATCAAAGACCTAGAAATCTGATCAGATAAAATGTAGGGTCAACACTCCAGCACATAGGCACAAACAACAACTTTCTCAATAGGACCCCTAAAGCTCAGGAAATAATGCCAAGAGTTAATGAATGGGATGGCATCAAATTAAAAAGCTTCGGCACAGCAAAAGAAACAAGAATGTGAAGAGGGAACCTACAGGTTGGGTACAGTGGTACATTCCTATAATCCCAGTGACTCAGGAGGCTGAGGCAGAAGAATTGCAATCTCAAAGCCAGCCTCAGCAACTTAGCAATGCCCTAAGCAACTTAGCAAGACACAGTATCAAAATAAAAAATAAAAAGGGGCTGGAAATGTGGCTCAATGGTTAGGTACCTCTGGGTTCAATCCCTGGTACTCCCCCTGCAAGCCCCCTCCAAAAAAGAACCTGCAGAATAGGAGGAAATTTTTTTGCTAGCTGCTCTTCTGACAGGATTAATATCCAGGATATGTAAAGAAAACTTAACACCTAAAGAAGAAAGAATGCAATTAATTGGCAAATGAACTAAACAGACATTTCTCCAAAGAAAAAATACAACTGGCCAATAAACATATGAAAAAATGTTCATCACTATTAGCAATTAGGGAAATGAAAAT
This sequence comes from Geosciurus inauris, assembly GCA_004024805.1. Taxonomy (NCBI): domain Eukaryota; kingdom Metazoa; phylum Chordata; class Mammalia; order Rodentia; family Sciuridae; genus Geosciurus; species Geosciurus inauris. The sequence continues at coordinate 124,570 of PVHX01002716.1, forward strand.
CAAAACTGCACTGAGATTTCATTTCATTCCAGTTAGAATGGCAGTCATCAAGAATATGAACAATAATAAATGCTAGAGAGGATGTGGAGAAAAAGGAACTCTTTTATACTGTTGGTTGGATTATAAATCAATAAAACCACTATGGAAAAATCAGCATGAAGGTTCCTCAAAAGATTAGGAATGCTGGACTGGCAATATAGCTCAGTTGGCAGAGTGCTTGCCTTGCACGCACAAGGCCCTGGGTGCTAATCCCCAGCACCTCCCACCCACCAAAAAAAAAGACTAAGAATAAAACCACAATATGACCTAGCTATACCATTTACCCGAAAGAATTAAAGTCAGCATATCATAGCAATATAATCATAATCATGTTTATAGCAGCACAATTCATAAGAGCCAAACTATGAAACCAGACTGAGTGTCAATCAATGGATGAATGGAGAAAGAAAATGTGGTATATATATACAATGAAGTTTCATTCAGCCAGAAAGAACAAAATTCTTTATTTATGTCACTGGTGGAAAAATAGAGGGAACTTTTGTTTTGTTTTGTTTTTGGTACTGAGAATTGAACTCGGGTACTCGACCACTGAGCCACATCCTCAGCTCTATTTTGTGTTTTATTTAGAGACAGAGTCTCACTGAGTTGCTTAGCACCTCGCCACTGCCGAGGCTGGCTTTGAACTTGCGATTCTCCTGTCTCAGCCTCCCTAAGTGCTGCAATTACAGGCATGTGCCACCACGCCCAGCTTAGAGGGAACTTGAGATCATCATGCTAAGCAAAATAAGCCAAACTCAGAAAGTCAAGGATCATATATTTTCTCCCATATGTGGAAACTAGAGAGGAAAAAGGCAAAGAAATGCAGGGGAAGATCTCATGAAAATTGAAGGAAGATTAGGAGAGTAAAAGAAAGGGAGCAGGGGGAAGAAGGAAGGGAGGGAAAGGAGAAATGCAGTGGAATGTTAGTGGCCAAATTTTATTATTATATTGTGTATATGTACAAATATGTAACAAAGAATCCCACAACTACAATTCACCAATAAAAATACAATGGGAAAAACAAAAATAAATTGAGAATAAAATGCTAAAACCAGGTTAGCTGAAATGCATGAAATGCAATGGGGGGTGGGGTTTTTGTTGTTGTTTTATTTTGGTTTGCAGTACTGGCAATTGGACCCTGGGGTTCTCAACCACTGACCTACATCCCCATTTTCCTCTCCCCCTCTCCCCTCTCTCTTTTTAAGACAGAGTCTCAGTAGCTGTAGCTGAGGCTGACCTTGAATTTGTGATCCTCCTGCCTCAGCCTCCAGCCAGGGTCACTGGGATTGCAGGTGTGCAGCAACACCCCCAGCCATACTTAGCCCTTTTTACTTTTTGAGACAGTATCTCACCATGTTGCCCACGCTGGCCTCAAATTTGCAATCCTCGTGCCTCAGACTTCTTAGTAGCTGAGATTACAGGTATGCACCACCTGGCTAATGGGGAGCTATTAATGCCTTCCATCTGTCTGTATTAGTGCATTCAGTCAAAGACCTGACTGCTCTCCTTGGCTTATTCACAGCCCTTGTCTCTGGTAGCTCTTTTTATTCCTAAAAACATGCCCATCCTTCCCTGTCTTTACCCCCAAGAAAAGAATAACAGATCTAGGGTTCAGGTTCCAAAGTTTTCATCTTACAGAAGGGAATCTAAAGACTCATTAAGGACTTGCCCAAGATCACCAATGTTTAGATTCGGACAACTGTGTTGCCCTGAAACACGTTCCTCTCTACTACTACACATTAATGTCCTGAGTCAAAGGCTTTCCAAGGCCACATTCACAACTTGGCTTGAGCAGTACAAACAGCCCTCCATCTGTCCTATATCATCAGTTCTCCCTCCCTTGCTGATCATTCCCATTGTCCTTAGGTTAAAAGCATAAAACTGCTAAAATTTTAAAATAAACCTTTCATTGATCACAAATCTCCTTTTACTACTGCCTGTTTTCTATCCCCTTGTATAACAAAATATTTCAAAAGTTGACTATTCTTGAGGGTATTCAATTCCTATCCACCTGTTCTTGTTTGAACCCTGATCATTACCCTGAAACTGCTCATCAAAGGCACTAAGAACCCTCACAATGACAACTCTAACAATCAATACTAAGTATATCACTGGGCCTATTGGCAGACAGCCTTTAACACAAATGATCACTCCTTCCTCTTTGTTGTTGCTGTTGACAATCCTGGGGACTGAACCCAGGGGCGCTCTACCAATGAGCAGATTACAGGCATGCACTCTGGCACCTGGTCACTCATCTCCTTGAAATGTTTTTGTCATCTGGCTTCCACAGCACTTTTCTCTTGATTCTCTTTCTACCTCAGTGGCCCTTTCTTCTCAGTCTTCATTCCTAGGACATCTTCAACCTTCTCCACCTCTAAATATTGACGTACACAGAACTTAGTCTCCCAAGCGTTCTCTTCTCTTTAACTTTTCTTACTCTTCAGATGATCTCATCCTGTCCTATGATTTAAATACATATATATCCCATGTTTTTCTCTCCAATCCAGAGATTTCATCTCAACTTCAACTCAATAGTCCAATTGCTTTCTGGTCATCTAACATCTCAGATGCACATATTAAACTTAACATGCATCCAATGTCAAACTCCAGTCTGTCCTCCATTTGTGACCCCTTCCTCAATCTTCCCAAGCTCAGAAAATGCCATCTTCTAGTTTTTCAGTCCAAAATCTTTGGAATTCATCTTAATTACTTTCACACAGTCAACATCTATTGGATCAACAAATCCTATTAGCTGTATCTTCAAAATATATCCAGAATTTAACTGCTTTTCCCCCTCCACGAATCCACCAATGCTGGATTTTTGCAGTATCTCTCTAATTGATCTACCTGCTTTTGCCCTTATCTCCCTTGGAGCCTGTTTTCTACTTATCAACTAGAGGGATCTTTTAAATCTGAAGTCAGAATGGATGAATGAATGAATGAATGAATGAATGAATGAATGAATCAATCAATCAATCTGGAGTCAGATCATATCACTCTTCTGCTAAAATCTTCTTCTTTTTATCCCACCTTCATAGAAAAATTTTTCTCTAGCTTCCTACTTAGCCCCCTTACTTTCTTTAGGTCTCAACACAAAAATTACCTAATCAAGTGAGATATTTTTAAACCCTCTAAATAAAATGGTACCACCTACACCCATACTTTACATAGACTTTATTTAGTCCCCCTTTCTTCATAGGACTTAACATTGGGGGGGACGACCAGGATTGAACCCACTTAACTACTAAGCCACATCCCCAGCCCTTATTTATTTTTTATTTTGGGAGAAGTTCTTGCTAAGTTGCTGAGGCTGCCTTTGAATGTGCAATCCTCCTGCCTCGGCCTCCCAAGTTGCTGGGATTATAGGCATGTACCACCATGCCCAGCCACTTAACACTTTTCAACGTATTGCTTATATATGTACTTGTCATCTACCTTTAGCTGCTAAAATCAGAGTCTCATAATGACAGATATTGTTGGTCACCTCTATATTCCCAATGACAATGCCTAAAAAAAGAGTAAATGTTCAATAAACACTATTGAATGACTAAATGAATATATTCCTTTTCTGTGCTATTCTTACAAACTGTACACCTCTTCTGATCTCCTCTGCTTGTTTTCAAAACTGGCAGCATTTTAAAGACTGATACTTCCTGGGTTTTTTTTTTTTTTTTTGGTACCTGGTGTTGAACCCAGAGGCGCTTAACAACCGAGCCATATCCCCAAGTACTTTATAATTTATATTTTATTTAGAGACAGAGTCTCAATGAGTTGCATAGGGCCTCACTGCTGACGCTGGCTTTGAACTCACGATCCTCCTGCCCCAGCCTCCCCAGCCACTGGGATTACAGGAATACACCACTGCATCTGGCCTTCCTAGGCTTTTTAAGCAACTGAAACCTAACAGACTTATTAGGTATAAGTCTGTTATTCTTTATAAAAAGAAGTTTATTTTAACTAATACATTTGACAAAATCTACTCTGATAGTCTTATAGTGATTTGTAGGCTAGACAATAATTGCTTAGATTCACAGAGAGATAATATTCACTGAATGGTAATGGTTCATTTAAAGTGAAATCTCCAACGAGGAGGAGGAGCAGACTGCCAGCTGGGCCCCATGCAAGGAAGAGGAGAAGGAGGAGGAGACCACGACTCCAGCCCCACACACAGAGAAGGAGACTGAGACCATGCACTCGCAGACAAGGAGAGTGACCACACACGTGTGGAGGAGAAGAATAACCCATATTATGGCCCCTCATCTACCAACACTTTGCTTTCCCAGCTGCTCCCTTCTAGAGCAATAGCCAGGATCTGGAAGACCATCACCAAGATCCCTGCAGGTCTGGTTATACCAGAGGTATCCTTGCTAGCCTACTTCTTGTGATTGCTCCTTCATTCTTCCTATGATCTAATACCTCTATATTCTCTCCTACTAACTTATGAACCCCATTATCCTACACCCCACCCCACTCTCTCATTGTCCACCATTAGAAACTGTAGGCCCATATGCAAACCTACTATTTATATTGTAGATATTAATCGGACACATCATGTCTGTCTGTTGTGACAAAACTGTAATTGTCTAAACAGAAGCTATTTGGTTTAAGGCTGCATATTGTTTGCATTGGGTGCTGTAAATATTGATCTCCCCCTTAAAGACGAGGTATTGGTAACCTGCAGGGACACTAAAAGATTATAGGGTAGAAAATGTAATACCTCAGATCCACACTGCTAGAGAGGAAGATGCATGGACAACAAGAAAAAAAGGGAGGGGGAGAAAGTGCCCCAAACAAACAAAGATGCCACAATAAATAGAATCCATTGACAGCACAGTAGAGGAAATGTCAAAGAAGGAGTTCAGAATGTACATAATTAAAATGATCTGCAAAGCAAAGAATTACATAAGAGCAAATACAGGCAACAATTGATTACTCCAACAAAGAGATAAGAGAGCAAACAGAGGTAGCAAAAGGTTACTTCAAGAAAGAGAGATTCTGAAAAAAACAAACAGAAATCCTTAAAATGAAGAAAACAATAAACCAAATAAAAAATTCAATTGAAAGCATCACCAACAGATTAGATCACTTGGAAGACAGTTCCTCAGGCAATGAAGACAAAATACGTGATCTTGAAAATAAAGTTCACCACATAGTGAAGATGGTAAGAAACCATACACAGAACCTCCAAGAATTATGCAATAACATAAAAAGACCAAATCGAAGAATTATCAGGATAGAGGAAGGCACAGAGATACAAACCAAAGGAATGCACAATCTCTTCAATGAAATAATATCAGAAAATATCCCAAACATGAAGAATGATTTGGAAAAACAAATACAAGAGGCTTACAGGACACCAAACATGCAAAATTAAAACAGACCCACACCAAGGTACATTATAAGTGAAAATGCCTAGCACACAGAATAAGGATAGAATTTTAAAAGCCATAAGAACAAAGTTTCAGATTACATATAAGAAGAAACCAATCCAGATCTCAGTAGATTTTTCAACCCAGACCCTCAAAGCTAGGAGATCCTGAAACAACATACACCAAGCTCTGAAAGAAACTGGATGCCAATCAAGAAGCTTATATGCAGAAAAATTAAGCTTCAAATTTGATGACAAAATAAAGACCTTCCATGATAAACAAAAATTTAAAAATTTACAAGAAAGCCTGAACTACAGTAAAATACCTCATGAGGAAGAAATGAAAAACAACAATGAAGACCAGCAAAGGGAGGAACTACACTAAAAGAAGAGCCAATCAAAGGAGAAACCAAAATGACCAGGTATACAAACCATATTTCAATAATAACCCTGAATGTTAATGGCCTAAACTCATCAATCAAAAGACACAGACTGGCAGATTGGATTTAAAAAAAAAAAAGACCCAATAATATGCTGCCTTCAAGAGACTCATCTCATAGGAAAACGTGTCCACAGACTGAAGGTGAAAGAATGGGAAAAAACATTTCACTCACATAGACCACATAAACAAGCAGTGGTTTCCATCCTCATACAGATAAAGTAGACTTCAAACCAAAGTTAGCCAGAAGGGATAAAGAAGGTCATTTCATACTGATTATGAAAATCACACACCAACAAGACATAACAATCATAAATATCTATGCCCCAAACAATAGCGCATCCATCCACATTAAAAAAAAAAAAAAAAAAAAAAAAAAAAAAAAAAAAAAAAAAAAAAAAAAAAAAAAAAAAAAAAAAAAAAAAAAAAAAAAAAAAAAAAAAAAAAAAAGACCCTTCTCAATTTCAAGAATCAAATAGACCAAAACACAATAATACTGGGTAACTTTAACATCTCTCTCTCACCACTGGATAGATCTTCCAAACAAAAACTAAACAAAGAAACAACAGAATTCAATTATACATTCAATCATTTAGACTTAACAGACATATATAGAATATTTCATCCATCAACAAGCATACACTTTTTTTCTCAGCAGCACATGGATACTTCTCTAAAACTGACCATATGTTATGCCATGAAGCAAGTCTTAGCAAACACAAAAAAGTGAGATACTACCCTGCATTTTATCAGACCAAAGGAAATGAAATTAGAAATCAATTACAAAATAAAAAATAGATGCTACTCCAACACCTGGAGACTAAACAATATGCTACTCAATGATGCATGGATAACAGAAGACATGAGGGAGGAGATAAAAAAAATTCTTAGAGGTAAATAAGAACTTTAGTACAACATATCAAAATCTCTCGTACACTATGAAGGCTGTGCTAAGAGGAGAGTTCGTTGCATTGAGCTCATTCATTAGAAGAATAATAAGTCAACAAATAAACAACCTGATGTTATATCTCAGAGCCCTAGAAAAAGAACAAATCAACATCAATAGTAGTAGAAGATAGGAAATAATTGAAATCAGGGCTGAAATCACATTGAAACAAAAGAAATAACTGAAAAAAATGACAAAACAAAAAGCTGGTTCTTTGAAAAAATAAATAGAATTGATAAACCCTTAGACTCTCTAATAAAAAGGAGGAGAGCAAAAACTCAAATTACTAAAATTCATGATGAAAAAGGAAACATTACAACAGACACTACTGAAATTACAGAAGATCATTATAAACTATTTTGAAAATTTAAACTTCAGTAAAATAGAAAATCCCAAAGACACTAACAAATTCCTAGAGACATATGATCTGCCCAAATTGAATTGGGAGGATATACACAATTTAAACAGATCAATTTCATTGCTTGAAATTGATCAAAAGACACCATCAAAAGCCTACCAACCAAGAAAAGCTCGGGACAAGACAAATTCCAGCAGAATTCTACAAGACCTTCAGAGAAGATTTAATACCAATACTCCTCAAATTACTCCATGAAATAGGAAAGGAGGGAACCCTTCCAAACTCATCCTATAAAGCTAGTACTACTCTAATACCAAAACCAGACAAAGATACATTAAGGAAAGAAAACTTCAGACTAATATTCCTGATGAACATCAATGCAAAAATTCTGGCAAATTGCATACAAAAACATTAAAAAGATAGTGCACCACAAACAAGTGGGGTTCATCCCAAGGATGCAAGGTTGGTTCAACATACAGAAATAAACAAACATCAATAGACTTCAAGAATCATATGATTATATCAATAGATGCAGAGAAAGCATTTGACAAAATATAGCACTTCCTCATGTTCAAAACACTAGAGAAACTAGGGACAGTAGGAACATATCTCAACATTGTAAAAGCTATCTATGCTAAGGACAACAGCATTCCAAATGAAGGAAAATTGAAAGCATTCCCATTAAAAATTGGAACAAGATAGGAATGCTCTCTTTCACTACTTCTACTCAACTCTAGCCAGAGCAATCAGACAGACAAAAGAAATTAAAGGGAAACGCATAGGAAAAGAACTCAAACTATCACTATTTGTTGATGACATGATTCTATATTTAGAGGATCCAAAAAATTTCACCAGAAAACTTCTAGAACTAATGAATTCAGCAAAGTAGTAGAATATAAAGTCAATACACATAAATCAAATGCATTTCTTACATAAGCAATGAATCCACTAAGAGAAATTAGGAAAACTACCCCATTCACAATAGCCTCAAAAAAAAAATACAACATAGAATAAAATACTTGAGAATCAATCTAACAAAAGAGGTGAAAGACCCCTACAATGAAAACTACAGAACACTAAAGAAAGAAATTGAAGATCTTAGAAGATGGAAAGATCTCACATGCTCTTGGATAGGAAGAATTAATATAGTCAAAATGGCCATACTACCAAAAGCATTAACAGATTCAATGCAATTCCCATTAAAATCTCAATGACATTCTTCATAGAACTAGAAAAAGCAATCATGAGATTCATTTGGAAAAATAAGAGACCCAAAATAGCCAAAGTAATCCTTAGCAAGAATAGTGAAGCAGGAGGCATCACAATATCAGACCTTAAACTATACCACAAAGCAACAGAAACAAAAACAGCATGGCATTGTTACCAAAATAGACATGTAGACCAATGGTATAGAATAGAAGATACAAAGACAAACTCACATAAATATGGTTATCTCATACTAGACAAAGGCACCAAAAACATACATTGGAGAAAAGATAGCCTCCTTCAACAAATGGTGCTGCAAAAACTAGAAATCCATATGTAGCAAAATGAAATTAAACCCCTATCTCTCACCATGCGCAAAAAGCAACTCAAAGTGGATTAAAGACTTAGACACTAGAACAGAGACCCTGTGCCTAATAGAAGAAAAAGCAGGGCTAAACCTTCATCATGTTGGCTTAGGAACTGACTTCTTTAACAAGACTCCTATAGCACAAGAAGTAAAATCAAGAATCAATAAATGGTACTCGCTTCCACCTCCAACCCCCCGGGCCTCGCTATCTGGTCCCTGGAGCCACCCTGCAGCAGCCACCTACCTCCTCCACTCACGGCCAACCCGTCAGTCCTCGCACAGTGCACTCCTCCATCTGGGCCATGGATGGGAGATGGGTGGCCCTACCCACTTACCTGTGACCCTGTTCAGCAAACAACTTGCCCTGTGCAGCTTGGCCCCTGTGGTTTCTGGAATGTAGCTGGGTGGCCCATCCTGTAGCCTCAAGAAGCAGCTGGATAATTTTCAGACATTCAGCCAGCCAAGACTTGAGAAACAAATGGATTGCTCCCTACTCTTGGTCCCAAGAAGCAGCTGCTCTGAGCAAGTTGGTGCTCAGAGGTTCTGTGAAGTCAACCTGTATGAACCTCAGATATCAACAGGTGCTCTATCTGTGCATTACCTTTGCTGTTACACCAGCCATATCTCACCTGCACTGGTCCACCAGAGCAATCCTGCCTCTGCACTATCCAAGGAAAATGATTGTGTATTCACATTCCTACAGCTGGACACACAATTCCCAGAGTTGCCAGTGAACCCAACCACCCTAAGAGAAACTACATCCCATTGACAGTGCAGTCCCACAGTCCTGCAGCCTAGGTCAGTGAGATACCTGCAGACATTACTGACCTTGATTATAGCTGAAGAAGCTATGTGGACACTGCCCTAAACTGCTCATCTGGAAGCAGAGCCAATGAAGTCTATGTAGGAAAAAGTCTTTTATTACAAAAGCCATCCTATGAAATTGGTAGAGGCAACTAACCCACCAGATGCACAAATGTTAACATAGTGACATCAGAAACATGAAAAAACAAGAGTGAACATTATGCCTCCAAACGACACAATAACTCTCTAGCAGAACTCCAAAGCAAAACGACATAAATGAATTGCCTGACAAAGAATTCCAAAGTTGATTTTTTTTTTCTTTTAGTGCTGGAGATTGAGCCCTGGGCCTCATGCATGCTAGGCAAGTACTCTAACACTGAGCTACAACCCAGCCATCAAAAGAATGATTTAAAACAAACTTAATGATAGATGAGAGCATATAGGCAGTTTATGATATGCATGAGAAATTTAGCAGAGATTGTGAAAGTCAGAAATCTTGGAGCCAAAGAATTCCATCGGTGAAATAAAAAATACACCTGAGGACCTCAACTGTGGAATTTATCAAAGAGAAGAATTTCTGAGCTTAAAGTTTTTTTGAAATAACCCAGACAAGGAAAAAAAGCAGCAGCAACAGAGGAGACTTATGGGGCACCTTTGAGCAAAACTTCAACTTATGAGTGAAGAAAAGGGAAAAGACATTTTAAAAAACCTATTCAGCAAATAATTATTGAAAACTTCCTAAATTCTGGGAAGATAGAGAGTCCAGGAACTCAAAGAACCCCTGTAATAGAGGTAACCAAAAAGGATCCTTGTTGGGACTTATTATAGTTAACCTACCAAAAGTACAAGACAGAATTCTAAAAGCATCAGGAAAAAAGTGACAGATCACTTAGAAAAGAATCCCCATTGGACTCACAGGAGATGTCTTAACAGAAACCTTACAGGCAGAACAGAGTGGGATGGATGATACATTCAAAGTCCTGACAAGAAAACATCAACGAAAACGAAAGAAATACTTGCCAACCAAGAATACTATACCAGGAAGAGCTATCCTTCATAAATGAAGAAATATTTTCCAAGATAATTTATCACTGCCAAACTGGCCCTATAAGAAATAAGAGTTTCTATATTAGAAACAGAGGAATGATAACTGCCATTATGATAATATGGGAAGGTATCAACTCAATAGTAGACCACATACACACAAGAGAAAGTGAAGAGAATCAAACTATATCAATACAGAAAAACACCAAACTTACAAAGATAAGTAAGAGGAAGAAAGAAGCAAAGAAGTATACAGAACAACTGGAAAAAATATATAAACTAGCAGAATAATAGGGATGTCTTTACTTGCCAGTAATCACCACCTTGAATGCAAGCAGGTTAAATTCTGCCAATTATAAGATACAGATCAACTGAAGGGATAAAAATTACAGATGCAATGATATGCTGTCCCTGATAAACTGACTTAACAGTAAAGACACAAACTGAAAGCTAAGGCATGGGAAAAGATACAACATGCACATGAAAACTCTAAAATATAAAACAGTAGCTCTTACATAAAACCGACTTCAAATAAAAGACTGACGAGTCAATGAAGGTCACTATATGATGATAAAAGGGATAATTCAGCAGGAGGGGATAATAGTTGTAAATATATATGTATTCAGTGCTGGAATTTCCAATTATATAAAGTTAACAGTAATTGATCTGAAAGGAAAGATAGGTTGTAATAGTCATAGTTGGGGAGTTCAACTCTCAGGTTCATCAGTGGCCACATCCAGAACCCCCCCCCCAAAAAAATCAAAGAAACATTAGAGATAAACTATACTATAGACCTAAAGGACCTAATATGCATTTACATAACATTTCATCCAATAGTTTTAAGGTACAAATTCTTCTCCTCAGCACATGGAACATTATCCAGGATAGACCATGTTAGGTCACAAAACAAGTGTCAACAAATTCAAGAAAATTGAAATTATAGCATATATCTTCTCTGACTATAGTGGAATAAAAGTAGAATCAACAACAGGAACTTTAAAAATTGTACAGATTCATGGAAATAAAACACTATTCTCTTTAACAACCAATGATCAAAGAACTCAAAAGGAAAATTAAATTTTAAAACATTCTTGAGACAAGTGAAAATGAAAACACAACTTGCCAAAACCTACGGGTTATAATGAAAACAATATTTGGAACTTTATAGCAATAAATGTCTATGTTAAAAAAGAAAAAAGATTTCAAATAAACAATATAACAGTACAACTTAAGAAACTAGTTGGGTGTGTTGGCGTGTGCCTGTAATCCCAGTGGCTCAGGAGGCTGAGACACAAGGATTGTGAGTTCAAAGCCAGCCTCAAAAACAGCAAGGTGCTGGGCAACTCAATGAGACCCTATCTCCAAATAAAATAAAAATAGGGGCTGAGGATGTGGTTCAGTGGTCAAGTGCCTCTGAGTTCAATCCTCAGTATCAAAAAAAAAAAAAAAAAAAATACTAGAAAAGCAAGAAAAAACCAAACCTGATGTTTGTAGAAGAAAAGAAATAATAGATATCAGACAAATGAATGGAATAGAGAGTTGGGAGAAAACAAAAAATGAAAACCAAGAATCCAAGCCCCCCCGCAAAAGAAACTCCAATAGAATAAAGAGCTGGTTTTTTGAAAACATGAGCAAAATTGAAAAACCTTTAGTGAGACTAACCAAGACAAAAGAGAACACACAAATAAGATTGAAAAGGAGGCATTACAGCCGATACCACAGAGATACAAAGGATCATTAGGGACCATAATGATCACATACATGCCAGCAGACTGGGAAACTTAGGACAAATGGATATATTTCTGAACACATAACCTACTAGAACCTTGAGGACACAGAAAACCGGGACAGACCAATATCAAGTTTTAATGGTATTGGGGATTGAATACATGGGCTTTCTACCACTGAGTTATATATCCACAGCCATTTTAATTTTTTATTTTGAAACAGGGTTTTGCTGAATTGACAAAACTGGCCTCAAAGTTGGGATCTTCCAGCCTTAACCTCTTGAGTCTCTGGGATTCCAGGTGTATGCTAATGCACCTGGCATCTTTTTAAAATTTTATTTTAAGATAGGAGTCTTGGCCATTGCTCTCTATGCCAGCACTGCCTCTAACTCTGAACTCCAGTGGAAGGAGAAGGGGGTTAAGTAAGGAGGTCTCTCTACCAAGGCCCCTGCCAGCAAATTCTCTGGCGGTAAAGCACCCAGGAAACAACTGGCTACAAAAGCCGCTTGCAAGTGTGCGCCCTCAACTGGAGGGGTGAAGAAACGTGATCATTTCAGGCCTGGTACTGTGGCACTCCATGAAATTAGATGTTATCAGAAGTCCACTGAACTTCAGCTTTGCAAACTCCCCTTTCAGCTTCTGGTGTGAAAAATTGCTCAGGACTTCAAAACATCTGTTTTGAGAACGCAGCTATTGGTGCTTTATAGGAGGCAAGTTAGGCCTATATGGTTGGCCTTTTTGAAGACGCCAACCTGTGTGCTATCCACGCCAAACATGTAACAATTATGCCAGAAGACACCCAACTAGCATGCCGCATACGTGGAGAACATGCTTAAGAATTCACTGTGATGGGAAACATTTCATTCTCAAAATGAAAAATTTTTTTTCTCTTCTTCCTATTATTGGTAGTTCTGAACATTAGGTATTTTTTTCCATGAGGTCAAAAGGTACATAAGTATATGATTGCAAGTAGAAAAATAGGAAATAGAAATCAGATATTTGCCATTTTTCCACTTTCATTTGTGTGTGAATTTTTAATATAATTGCAAGGATGTAAAGCATTAATGTAAGTCGAACTGTTTCAGTGAACAAGTTTTAGCAGTTCAACTTTAAAACAAATACAAATAAAACTGTTAAATTTTTCTGGACAATGCCAGCATTTGCATTTTTTTTAAACAATTAAATTTCTTATTGATGGCCAAAAAAAAAAAAAGATGAGGTCTTGCTAAGTTGGCCAGACTGGCCTTGTATTTGTTATTCTCCTGCATTAACCTCCTGAGTACCTGGAATTACAGGCATGTACCACACTTGGCCAGTTCTTATTTTTTAACAGCTGCAAAATATTTTGTGAAAACAGCAATTACAAGGATCTCTATTGATGGATTCTTATCTTATTTCTAGTATTGTGTTCCATTAAATAATTACTTAAGAATAGTCAAAAGAAGAATCAATAAATGGGATAGATTCAAACTAAAAAGCTTCTCAGCAAAGGAAACAACAACGTGATGAGAAAGCATACATAACGGGAAAAAGTCTTCACCACATGCACCTCAGATACAAAAATACCAAAGATATATTAAAAACTCAAAAAACTTAACACCAAAAAACCAAATAACCCAATCAATAAATGGGCTAAGGAACTGAACAGACACTTCACAGAAGAAGAAATACAATTAGTCAACAAACATGAAAAAAAGTGTTCATTATCGCTAGCAATTAGAGAAATGCAAATCAAAACTACTCTAAGATTTTATCTCACTCCAGTCAGAATGGCAATTATCAAGAATACAAGCAATAATAAGTGTTGGCAAGGATGTGGAGAAAATACATCACTGGTGGGACTGCAAATTGGTGCAGCCTCTATGGAAAGCAGTATGGAGATTCCTCAGAAAACTTGGAATGGAACCACCATTCGACCCAGCTATCCCACTCCTTAGTTTATACCCAAAGGACTTCAAACCAGCATACTATAGTGATACAGCCACATCAATGTTTACAGCAGCTCAATTCACAATAGCTAAACGATGGAACCAACCTAGATGCCCTTCATCAGATGAATGGATAAAGAAAATGTAGTACATATGCACAGTGGATTACTCAGTCTTAAAGAAGAATGAAATTATGGCATTTGCAGGTAAATGGATGGAGTTGGAGAATACCATGCTAAGTGAAATAAGCTAAACTCAAAAAACCAAAGGTCAAATGTTTTCTCTGATAAGCAGATGCTGATCCATAGTAGAGTGGGGGGACAGAGAAGAATGAAGGACCTTTGGTTTGTGCAGAGGGGAGCAAGGGGAGGAGTGGTGCTGTGGGGTGGGAAGATGGTAGAATGAGACAGATATTATTACCTTATATATATGTACGATTACACTACTCTGTAGTGACTCTGCACCATGTACAGCAAGAGGAAGGAGAAGTTGTGCTCCATTTGTGTCAAAATGTATTCTACTGTGATGTATAACTAGAACAAATTAAAAAAAAAAAAAAAGCAAATGAGCTAACTATATATTAAAACCTCCAAAAATTATGAACCCAGGAGGGGGGTGAAATCTCTAGCAAAATCCCACCAAGTTCTATTCTCATTTGTCTTATTCCATTTTTCCCCATGACTTATATAGCCAATAGAGATGACAGATCTATTATCTAAGCCAAGTGAAAGTACATGTTCATACAAGGGCTTATACATGAATGTTTCCAGTGGTTTTATTTGTAATAGGAAGAAAAAAAATTGATGCCCACACCTCAGGGGGGGAAAAAAAACCAGACAAATTGGGGTCTATCCATACAGAAAAATACCACTCAGTAATGAAAAGATCTGATTGGAAACTGTAATTTAAGGAATGCTAGTAGTCATCTAAATTGAGAATAAAGCCAGGCACAGTGAAACATACCTATAATCCCAGTGGCTTGGAAGGCTGAGGCAGGAGGATTGTGAGTTTGAGGCCAGCCTCAGAAACTTAACAAGAACCTATCTCAAAAAATAAAAATTTTACTGAGGATATAGCTCAGTGGTAGGATGCACCTGGGCTCAATCCCCAGTACTATAAAAATAAATAAGTTCAAAATAAAATGTAAAACTTCTCCAGCTAAAATATAATGGAGAGATATTAATGCCTGCTATTTGTCAGTCTTAGTGCATTAACTCACAGAGCCTGAGAGTTCTCGTAAGCTCATTCACAGACATTTTCTCTGCTGATGCACTTTTGTTACTAAAATCATGTCCATCCTTCACTGTCTTCATCAGAACAAAAGAACACATAAATGAATCTGAAAATAATTATCCTAAGTAAATGAAGCCAGACTGCCAGCAAAAGAAAGGAAATACACATTATATGATTCCATTTATATAAAAATTCTAGAAAATACAAACTAAACACTAATGACAGAAAGCAGATCCCATTAGATTACTGAAACTACTCTTCCTGTGTGCAATTCTTTATGAAACAAAAACCATCCAGTCTGATCTTAGTTAAAACTCGGGATTCCTTATACTTTTTCTGCTTCTAGGTACTTAGAGAGGATGACTTTTCCTGTAGACGGTTGCTATTTATTGATATGCCCAAAATTCAAGTAAGAGTCTGAAACAGCATCTGTTAGAAAACAAGCAAATAAGCCCAGCACGGTGGCACATGCCTGTAATCCCAGCAACCTGGGAGGCTGAGGCAGGAGGATCACAAGTTTGAGATCAACCGTAGCAATTTAGAGAGACCCTAAGCATCTTAGTGAGACTCTGACTCAAAATAAAAATAAAAAGGTCTAGAGATATAACTCAGTGTTAAGGCACACCTGTGTTCAATCCCAGTACCAAAAATGAAAGAAAGAAACCTAGAAATCCAGGTATATCTCAAACTCCACCACTGGCCTTACATCCTCAGGCCCCTTAATTATCTCATCCCAGGGTACTCTGCCCTTGGCTTTCCAACTAACTCTCTACACTCCAGCCACAATGGCCTCTCTAACTTCCTGATTCTTAAACAACCAAATTTATTCCCATTCTGGGGCAGTTACCTTGGCTCTGTGCCTAGAACATTTTACCCCTGATTCTTCAAACTGCAAGCAGAGAACAAACAGAAGGGGCCACAGAAAAAAAGCAAACTCCATGCAGGAGAATCAGAAACCCAGGAGTTGAAAAGGAGACTAGTTTTCCTTACTCAGTAGTCCAAGGTGTAAGCATTTGACCTCAGGCCAAAGTTACCAGGAGGCAAGTGTTTTGGGCTATGAAGCAGGTCCTAACCAGAGGGGACTATATATGCCATATATCTAACTACAATTCCAGAATCCTAGAACCTTAATATGTCGTGTAAAACAGACAAGAATAAAATTAAAAAGAACCTCATACTCTTAAAAAAAAAAATGCCCATCAGGTCAGTCTGTGTCCAGATCTTGGGGTTAATTTAAACCAAGGCTTCTCAAACTTTTCCATGAAATGTGGGTAGGGATCCTTTTTAAAAAAAAAATGCCAACAGAAAACTGTTCTCCTCCTTTTGGAAATGTCCAAGCACCACCCAAAGCAATCAAACCTTACGCTAAAATTTATTTTAAAAGATTTTATTTTATCTTAACAATGTGTGTAAATTCTGATTTCTATCTCCTAATTTTTATTATGAAAAAGTTTTAAGTCCCTTACCAGTTAAAGAACTGAACCCCCCAACCTGACACTTCACCAATCTTCTGGTAAAACTGAGATTACAACAAGGTTTGTCAGGTTCACTCGGAAGCTCCACAAACTCCCAGTACCACAACCACAAACTGGGGAACTAAGTTTGCAAATAAAACCCTTTAACTAGCAATCATTCTTAGAATAAACAATATGGGGTTTATGTTTGTTTGTTTTAGGTTTTTGGGGGAGAGCTAAATACTAGGGATTAAACCCAGGGGCACTTTACCATTGAGCTATATCCCCATCCCTTTTCATTTTTATTTTGAGACAAGGTCTCACTATGTTGCTTAGGGTTCTCACTAAGTTGCTGAGGCTAACCTGGAACTTGTGATCCTCCTCTGAGTCACTGGGATTACAGGTGTGCGCCACCTCATCAGGCAACAATAATTAAGGTCTGCAGTTTCTGGTTTGTGCTTTGATCTTTTGTCCAGTAAAATATCTTTACAAAAAGCCTACTCTTATCTTAGCTGAAACAGTTATTTCCACAATGTGGACCAAAAAGCTTTCATAAGCAGAGTGTTCTCAGAAGAAAACTGTGATAGTAGCTGCCAGAGAATAGGGAAAGAACAGAGTGCAGGCACAAGTAATGAAGTAAAAGCACAGGAGGAAAAGAATACAAGCATCTGCTTTTCCTCACAAGAACAGATACCCTAAAAAACAATGCCAGTAGTAAGAGAAGGAATCTCATTATTAACTAAGATTTACCATATATATCTGGAAAACAACTGAAATTTTGGAGTGAAAGATAAAATTGGATCAATAAATACAGATGAATGTTAATAAGAAACATTATGAGGCCATATTATGCACACATTAGGGCTGGTGATATAGCTCAGTGGTAGAGGATTTGCCTAGTATGCATGAGGCCCTGGGTTCAATCCCCAGCACCACAAAAGTAAGTAAACATATTAAATTCTAAGAGTTTCCCCTGCCCCTCAACCTTTAGTGCATATTAAACCCAGATTTCCTCTTGATATTATTCTCCCATGTCTCTGTGTGGCAGGGAAACAAGACACTACTTTGGAGAAATTATGTTAGGATTTTTATACAGACTGACAGAACCTTAGAAATATTATCTCCTGATCTAAGCACTTTATCACCTAAAATTACCAGGGCCATCAAGGAAGAGTCTATTGCAGGCTTACAGTATAGTAATATCAAGGAACCAGCAAAACACACACACACACAAAGCCAGGTGCAGTGGCACACACCTGTAATCTCAGCAACTCAAGAGGCTGAGGCAGGAGGATCAAAAGTTTGAGGCCAGTCTCAGCAACTTAGCAAAGCCTTAAGCAACTTAGCAAGAACATGTCTCAAAGTAAAAAATAAAAAAGGCTGGGGATACGGCACAGTTGTAAGTGCCCCAAGGTTCAATCCCCAATACAAAAACTTAAAAATTAAAAAACAATAAGACACACACAAAAAATCTCTGCAAAGCCCGGAAAACATAAAACTCTACCTGTGTGTACATAAGCCATACCATACTGTCACTGGATCATATACTAAACAGAACACCGAAACAAACTTTTTTTTTTTTTTTTTTTTGACAAAAGTTGAATCATCCCAGGAGTTTCCTTTATCTAAATAGTTCATGTATTTTTATCTCAGGGAAGAGGCTGGCCCTGAAATGAGCTAGAAGAAAATACTGAAAAGCCATTACATACGAAAAACTAGTTCCCAGAGGCAAAAGTAGAGGTTCAAAACCTGATGCTAACATAAACCACAATAAATTATAATGTTTATTTTAAAATACCTGGCATGTAGTGGGTTTTCCAGAAGTATTAGTTCCTCTTCACAATATTATCTATATAATACATGGATTAAATTCAGTTGTGTCATTTGCTATTGTATAGGATGTTTATGGAAGAGAATTTTCTATAAAATTAAATATAAAATTTAATAAAATATAGTCATGTAGTATAAAAAAAAACCTGATGCTAATCAGACATAACTTTCTTATGTTCATATATGAATACATGACCAGTGAAACTCCACATCATGTACAACCACAAGAATGGAATCCTAATTAGAGTAAGTTATACTCCATGTATGTGTAGTATGTCAAAATATACTCTACTGTCATGTATATTTAAAAAGAACAAATTTTTTTAAAGTGGGAAGAGAAAAAAAAAGCATGATGCTGACACCCACCTCTCCTCACCATTTCAAAAGAGGAAATCCCAGCACTGACATCAGGAGGAAAGAGAAAGAAAGGAATAAAAAGCTAAATCCAAAATTTAATTTAATCCATAAGTCTGGTGACATGCTATAAACAAAAAACCCACTATCTCTTCCTCACTTTTGAATTGCTCTGAAGGTAAAGTCATGGTGCTATTCTCCAATAGCCAAAACCTCCACATATTATTATTGTAGCCAGTTAGACTAATACCCACAAATCAGTGTTCAAAGGTCAGTATCAAGGGACAGACAACATCCTCACTTACTGCAAACAAAGCCAAAAATATTTTAACCACCACCCCCATCCACTTCCTATATGCTATTCCCACATTTTTAGAGGTCCTGTCATCCCCCCAGGCTTTACCTATTCCCACTTCAACCTGCCCTACATATCCAGTAAGTGACTGAATCCTATATATTCCAATGCAACAAGTATGACTATTTACTCCTCTTCTACAGATCAACTGACCCAAAAGGATGAAATCTTCATTACCCTTTCCCACAGATTTCTACCATAGACCTACTGGTCTTCCCTGTTTACAGGCCATCTCTTCGGAAACTACTAAAGTAACATTCCTAAAATCAAAGGTCAGATGAAAAGCAAAGGTCAAATGAATGTTCCTCAGTAAAAATTTCCATTATTTCTATACTGCCTATAAAACAAATTCTCAGCCAGGCGCAGTGGCACAAGCCTGTAATCCCAGCACTTAGGGAAGCTGAGACAGGAGAATCGCGAGTTCAAAGCCAGCCTCAGCAACGGCAAGGTGCTAAGCAACTCAGGGAGACCCTGTCTCTACATAAAACACAAAATAGGGCTGGGGATGTGGCTCAGTGGTTGAGTGCCCCTGAGTTCAATCTCCAGTACCCAAAAAAACAAATTCTCAACTTTGTAGTATAACCACAAGTCATCTCTCCAGTCTTCTTCTGGTCATCCTCCTAATATATCCAGTACTATATTATAGACAGCTCATCATTCTCTAGTATCTATCAAACTTATGGTAGTACAGATTTATAATTCCAGCTACACAGAAGACTGAGGAAGGAGGATAGCAAATTTGAGGCCAGCCTGGGCAAAACTTAGTGAGCTCTGTCTCAAAATAAAAAATATCAGGGGTTGGGGAATATTGTTCACTGGTGGAGTACCTCTGAATTCAATCACTAGTACTGCAAAAAATTTTAAAAACACCACTTTGAAGACCCAAAAGCTCAGCTTTGCCACTTTCTTGCTAACTTACATTGAATAAGCCAATCTCCTTTCTGAGCCTCAGTTTCCTCATCTATAAAATGTATCTTCTTCACCTATCAGACAAGAGCATCAGAACTATTAAGTAAAATAAAGGGTGTCTAAATGCAGTAAAGGGAAATTAATTGTTTTAAGTACTCATATTAGAAAAAGAAATTTGAAAATTAACAACCCATGCATATTCTTAAGAGTTTGAAAGAAAGTCAAAATAAGCCCAAAAGACATAAATAGAAAATTATGAAGTAGAAATTACAGAGAAAATAAAAACAACAGTGGATATTATTAAAAGCCAAACGACAGTTCTTTGAAAGGAATAATAATACTGTTCAGATGTTTGTGTAAACTATGAAAAGCAATATAAAAGTAAGCAAGCTATCGTGGGCTGGGGTGTGGCTCAGTGGTAGAGCGCTTGCCTAGCATGCATGAGGCACTGGGTTCGATTCTCAGCACCACATATAAATAAATAAAGGCCCATTCACAACTAAAAAATATTTTTAAAAAAAGTAAGCTATCATTATCCAATAGAGATGAAACTTCAAATAAAATGGGTTGAAGTAACAGTTTTCTTTTTTAAGAGTTTCTCAAATGTTAGTACCCACTGACATTTGAGCCAGATTATTGTTGGGTGGGTGTTGGGGCTTTCTTATGCATTGTAGGATGTTTAGCAGTGTCCCTGGTTTGTACTCTTAAGATACCAATAGCATCCCCTCCTCCACAAAAATGTCTTCACATATTGTAAATCATCTTCTGAAGGCAAAATCATCCCAAGTAGAAAACAAAAAGGCCACATTATACTCTACCAGCTAAGACCAGATCAAGGCTATTCCTAATTTTGGGGAACAGGGGGACGGTGGGGGGATACCAAGAACTGAACTCAGGGTCACTCTACCACTAAGCTACACTCCCAGACCTTTTTACTGTTTATTTGGAGACAGCATCCCACTAAGTTGCCTAGCCTGGCCTAGAACTTAAAATCTTCCTGCCTCAGCCTCCTAAATCACAGGGATTACAAGCATGTGTAACCATGCCCAGCCCCATTTTTAGAACAGCTGGCTGCTTTTTCCATTTGGACTGGAGGATGATAACAAGCCAAGGAAGCAAGGACAAGACTGAAGAAATAAGACAAGTGTTTAAGCAAAATTGCACAGATAGTATCTAATAAAATTTTTTTAATCACTCTGAACTTCGTAAGTGATAGAAATAAATCATATCAGTTTTTTAAGATTATTTAATCCAATAATTGAATAAATATTCTTTTCTTTAAAAACCCCAATTGCAGGATAGGGGTATAACTCAATGGTAGATAGAGCAGCTATCTATCATGTGCCAAAAACCTGGGTTTGATTCCTAGCACCACAAACAACAAAAACTCAGTTGCATAGCTCTATTATTCTCAAACAAATTACTATTAAATTCTTACTACTTCTAAATAAATAATAGTAAAGTCCTCAAAAACATATAATTTAATTTATTTGTGCTTTTTAGATATAATGATAGTAGAGTATTTTGACGTATTATAAATACATGGAGTATAACTTCCCATTCTTAAGGTTGTATATGATATGAAATTACACTGTGTATTCATATATGAACATAAGAAAGTTATGTCCGATTCATTTTACCGTCTTTCCTATTTCCATCCCCAACCCTTCCCTTCATTCCCCTTTGTCTAATCCAATGAACTTCTATTCTTGCCTCCCCCTCTTTTTGTGTTAGCATCCACAAATCAGAGAGAACATTCAGCCTTTGGTTTTTTGGGATTGGCTTATTTCACTAAGTATGATATTCCCCAGTTCCAACCTCTTACCAGCAAATGCTATAATTTCATTCTTCTTTATGTCTGAGTAATATTCCATGGTGTATGTATACCACATTTTAAAAGCATATCATTTTTTAACAGAATCATCCTTTGGTAACTTCAGGAGATTGGTTCTAGAACCCTCTGCAAATACCAAAATCTATAGATGCTAAAGCTATTACATAGAATGTCAAAGTATTTGCATATAACCTATGCACATCCTCCCATATACGTTAAATCACCTCTGGCAAGGCATGGTGGCAGCACACCTGTAACCTCAGTGAGTCAGGAGGCTGAAGTAGTAGGATTGCAAGTTCAAAGCCAGCCTCAGCAACTTAGCAAGACCCTATCTCAAAAATAAAATTTAAAAAGGCTTGGAATATATATGTCAGTGATAGAACACCCCTGAGCTTAATTCCTTGTACTGCAAATAAATAAATAAGGATTATTTATAATTCCTAATACAATGCAAAGGCTTTACAAATAGTTGATATATTGTATTATTTAGTTGATATATCATATTATTAGAAATACTAAGCTCCCACAAGCAAAAATGTCCTTTACTACTTACCATCCAGCAGGTCTTCCTCACAATGATAAGAAAAAGTCTCTGTATAGTCAGTACAGACATTTTTCCCCCAAAATATTTCTAATCCACAGCTGATAGAATCCTCAGATATAGAACCCATGGATACTCACTGTAATTAAGATTTTGGCAAGAAGATTCCAAGAAACCAAGAGGGAAGAGACTGTGTTTATATATATCATACTCACTAGCAGCATCTAAAATCTGATCTGAACCATACAGGAATTCTAGGGATATCTAAAATATAATTCTCAGAAGCCAGATGATAAAAAGCAAAAAGTGATTCAGACACCTGGGGACTCTTACTACTAGAACAATGAAAGCCAAAGAAGACAGTGCACCATCATATCAGCACTATCTTCCACTATTTCTACTCCTACCTTATAGAAACAAACAACAGAATCATTTAAGGGGAGACTCCAACTAAATAAGCTAGTAATAGAGAAAGTGTTGCCATGAGGATCAAATAAAACTGAAATGATCATTTCCCTATTAGAAGTAAGATGGAAACAGAGCAGAGATTTGGGCAGTATTACATACAAGGGCAACATAAAGAAATTTGATTCTTGAGCCATATGGCAACTGTTAGAATGGATGAATAAGAACTGAAGACAGTAACATTAGCAAAGAGAAAGGATTGCTGCTCATCTTCCTGGAATCTGAAGAATGGAACACATTTTCCTATGTTCCTTCAGATTCAAGTGATGATGATCTAATGTAATATTTAGTTCCACAGGGGGTAGGTTTGTTATGAACAGACAAAAACTCTATTCCTCAGTTAGTATGATGAATGACTAAATGCTACGCCATGAAAAGCCAGAATTCATTGTAAAGCCCTATGTCTGGACAAATAAGCTAACATTAGACTGAAGAAGAAAGGAAAAAGGTTCACCTGGGCACAGTCGCACACACCTATAATCCCAGTGGCTTGGGAGGCTGAGGCAGGAGGATTGTGAGTTCAAACCTAGCCTTAGCAACTTAGCGAGGCCTTAAGCGACTCAGTAAGACTCTGTCTCTAAATAAAATACAAAAAAAGAACTGGGAATGTGGCTCAGTGGTTAAGCTCCCCTGGGTTCAATTCCTGGTACAAAAAAAAGAAAAGAAAAAGTTCAATGCCACTTTAAGAAGTGGGAGGAAGCTGGAGAAAGCTGAGCAAACCAAGTAAGAGGAATTTAGAGGAAGCCTACCAGCTAAGATGATGCAGTCTTCTCCCAAGCAGGAGCAGTTTATAGTCACCAGAACTGGCCAGGAGGCAGGGCTGTACTATAGGAGATGGAGTCCGCTTCCAGGGGTATGAACCTAAGAATCTCTCTCCAGACAATTCCATCACATACACACAGGCAGAAAGTGAGTGTGATGGGGCTGGGATTGTAGCTCAGTGGTAGAGCGCTTGCCTTGCATGTGTGAGGCACTGAGTTTGATCCTCAGCACCACATAAAAATAAATAAATAAGGATATTGTGTCCATCTGCAACTAAAAAAATATTAAAAAAAAAAAAGAACAGAAAAAGAAAGTATGTGTGATTTCAGAAAACTCACAGACTACTCAGTTAACCCTTCACCTACTCAAAGGGTCTACACCCCCAGTCTACAAAGCATCATCACAGAAATTGCCATTGCTCCTCCATGAGCTGGCAAATGTGCCTTACCCTTCCATCTCTGGAGCCAAGCTATATAGCTGTGAAAGATGCACTGAATGCAAAAGGTTCTTCTAGTACTAAAACAAGGCTTACGTGGAAGATAAGAGTCCAGTTTCTGAGAATGAGCATTAAGAGTTCACAGTTGCCGAGTTCTTGGTCTGTGTCTTCTCATTATCGATGACCTAAGAAATTCAACTAGAAACACTAAGCTCCCACAAGCAAAATTTCCTTTACTACTCACCATCTAGCAGGTCTTCCTCATCATCCCTGTCATGCTCCTCCACTGCCACCTCCTCCTCCTCCTCCTCTTCTTCCTCATCCTCCAGCTCCACGTCTGGGTCCAGGTCTGGATCGCTCCCTGAGGCAGATTCGTCTGACATGGCTCCCAGTGGTCCTCAGTGGGCATTACCAACTCATGGTCCACTGCAGGGGTCCTAGGAGATGACAAGAAGAATCAGAATCACCAAGGTTTCACTTAGCACAAATCTTCCAAAGAAAAATATACTGAAGATGAATTCCCTGGAGTGCTTCTAAGCAGTAAGGCAAGCTATCCATATCCAAATTTCAACCTTCTCTATGATTGTACTACCCAAGACATGTTTTGGCAACTCTGCCAGCTCAAACTTTTCATGGCTGCTTTGATGAGAAAATATCTTTAAGTAATAACAACAACAAAATCATACACCTCAGAATTCCCATTTATGCTACATGCCTGTAATTCCAACAACTCAGGAAGCTGAAGCAGGAGGATTACAAGTTCAAGGCCAGCCTTGGCAACTTAGTGAGATCCTTCCTGTTATGGTTTAGGTATAATACCCACTATCCCCCCAAAAAAAGCTCGTGTGTGAGACAATGCAAGAATGCTTAGACCTGAAACAATTCAATTATTTAAAGCTATAACCTAATCATTGAATTGCTCCTGTGATATGGATTAACTGGGGAGTAACTATAGGCAGGATAGGGTGTAGCTAGAGGAAGTAAATCACTGGAGGATTGCCTTGGTGTTTATATTTTGTTCTTGGTGAAAGAACTCTCTCTGCTTCCTGTTTGCCATGTCTTGAGCGGTTTCCTTCCACCACATCATTCTGCCATGATGTTAAGCCTCACTTTGGGCTCAGAGCTATGGAGTCAGCTGACTGTGGGCTGAACATCTGAAACCATGAGCCAAAATAAACTTTTACTCCTTTAAGTTCTCATTCAGGTCTTTTGGTCACAGCAACACAAAGTTGACTAAAACACTCTCAAAGTAAAACAGGCTACAGATATAGCTCAGTGGTAGAGTACCTTGGGATTCAATCCTCCGACCGCAAAGGAAAAAAAAAACAGGGGGATTCCATTTTTTCATTTCTTCCTGCATCACCTATTTCCTGTACACCAACTCCCTGAACCTATATTATCTACACATATACATTTATGTATTTATAATCACAAGCACTATTCTAGGCATAGCAGGAAGAACAAAGCATGTAGAGAATGTGAAAGATTGGTGTATACCAGGAGGAGTTGCTATTTTTATACAAGGGTATCTGAAAAGTTCTCACTAAGCAGAGACCAGAAGAAAACAAGGGAGCCACAGAGACATCTGAAAGTATATGATCCATACACCATGAGCAACAAGGGCTGAACCTTGGAGTGAGGCTGACTCGGAATATTCAGGGAAGAAGGAAGGGGTCACGTCTGCATAGGGGCAGGGTCTGACATTAAGCACTACAAAGAGGGCAGTTCATTCTCTAATCACCTGAAAGAAAGGTTTCCAGTGAGCAGCTAGCACTTCACCACACTGTCACTCCTCCAAAGCATGTGGGGAACCTCAGGTGTGAACCCTTGTAGATATGTTGTTCTCAGGCTCGTCCCTACTTCTCTGCCCAGTTCCAGTTGCATTTCTTCTAAGAAGCCTTTGTAAACTGACTTAGATAGCTGGTATTATATGCCCTCTTCTGAACTCCATTAGCCATGCCATCCCACATTGTTAATCTTCAATGAAAGATTCATGAACCTGGCAAAATGGTTCAGCTTCTTTGCTCTCACCTCCTGACCCAACAGTAAACCCCTAAGGGCAGGGATTTAAATGGGAATTGTGTCTTTGTATCCTACAGCTAGAAGTTTGTAGTATACCTGGGTTATTCTTCCTCATTTACCAACCTGCTATACTATTTCTACCATATGCCAGAAATTGTATCTCCTTCCCTCCTTCCCCATCCCCTTTCTCATCACTTTACTATTAGCTATAAAGGTCTTTTTTCTTTTTTGGTACTGTGGATAGAATACCAGGGGCACTTTACCATTGAACTATATCCCTAGCGATTTTTATTTTTTACTTTGAGACAGGGTCTAGCTAAGTTGCTGAGGCTAAGAACTTGTAATCCTCCTGCCTCAGTCTCCTAAGTCTCTGGGATTATAGGTGTGCAGCCAGTGCATTTAGCCTAAGGTCTTTTTTTTTTCTGGGGTAGAGAGGGGACAAGATAAAGAGATGTCTAAATTGACAGTTCTAAGTAAATACAGTAAAACATTAACTTATGGAAAGTCACTTTTTCTTTCAATCTTTCTGATATTTCCAAATTTTTGTAATAAAAGAGAGGAGGAGAACAAGGTAAATAATCTTTTACAAGACAAATTGCTGCAGACAACCACATAAAAAAAATCAGGTCACCCTCAAAAGACTCCCATCTCCCAAAATAAAAACTTAAGCACAAGTCTCTATTAAACACAAAACTTACTCCAGAACTAAAATTTCTTATTAAGGTTTTAAGGTTCAGAGCAATTTGCAATCTGAAACAGAATTTTTATCTTCTAAATAAAAAGAGAGAATGAGAGAGAGAGAAGAAACAGAAGCTTCTGAGGTTGTGAACCTATCTGAGATCTCTCCAAAACAATGCTGTCTTCTTTTAGGATTTTGGAAAATTAGAACTTAAGTTTAGGACTGCTCGGAGTTAAAAATAACAGGAATTAAAATTATGTGTGTGTCTAGATGGCTCATGTACTTTGCCTCTCAAGACAACTAAAGCAAAGAACAGCTGTGCAGTGAGTTGGTAATAAATTTTAAATTTTTCCATTAATAACTCATTTGTCTAAAAACATCTGCAAAGGATATTAAGGGACAGGGAAGAAAAGTGATCCATTAATATAAAATAGTATAACTTATACTGAGCTACCCTTCACTTAGTGACCAGATAAATCTCTGTAGGAGTGACTATGCCTTTCTTTTACTTAGTAGGTTTCAGAAGGAAATAATAAAAAGCCCAGCAAGGTGGCACACACTAGCCATCCCAGAGACTCCAGGGGGCTGATCCCAAGTTCAAGGCCAGCTTTGGCAACTTACTGAGGCCCTAAGCAACTTAGAAAGACCATGTTTCAAAATTAAAGATAAAAAAGGCTGGGGGATGTAGCTCAGTGGTAGAGCACCCTGGGTTCAATCCTCAATACAAAGGAAAAAAAGGGAAGCAATGAAAAAAATATCAGCAACTCTGGAAGTGAAATTGACTTCTCAACAGCCATAGTGAAATATCTGAATGTTCGTATATACTCTGGATATACATGTTCATAATCTGCATTACCCCTGTTTCATTCCATACTGCTTGAGAAAAGCAGTATATGTTTTCCTTACTGTATGCTTGGCTTATTATGAAGTAGCATTTAAAGAATAATTAATTATCATTTACCTTTAGGTAATCTGAATGCCTGTCATTCTTGAGAAGAAATTGTGTGGTGGTAGAATGACAATCATTTTGAAGTAAACACTAACAAGGAACAGCCTTCTATATAACCCCAGTTAACTGATTCAAAATCTCACCCCAAGCTCCTGACAGAAGCAAACATCAATTAAACATCTAATAACTACACATACTATTAGAATAAAAGAGACATGGGTCCAGGCCCCTACTCAAAACATTTCAAGGCAGTAGACACTTTCAAATAGCACCCAGTAGGGAGGAGGTTTCATAACAGGTACCAGAATACAGTTAAATAGGAGGAACAAGTTCTAATATTCTACAGTACATAAGGGTGACTATAGTTCACAACAACTTATTAAAGAACTTGGAAGAAAGGATTTCAAAAGTTCCCAATACAAAGAAATTATAAATGTTTAAGGACAGGGAAATACTCATTACCCCAATATAATCACTATACCTTATATACATATACCAAATTAGCATAAATATGTACAATTATTATGTCAAATTAAAAAAAAAAAAGTACCCAGACTATCATATGCTCGTAAAAGAGAAGAGATCAGAAAACAGGATTTCTTCAGTCCTATCAAATTTGGTTTTTCTCTTTTCCACCTTTCCACAAGCCACTAAATTTTTTTACAAAGAAAACAAAATGAACTCTCTTCTCAGCTCTTGAGAACCATACAACTATCTAAAGGATAGGTTTTGCTATTACTGACCTCCTTCAAAAAGGCAACAAAGAGAACATGGCAGAGAAAAATCTGGTCTTAGTGGGCCACAGCAGAGTTGACTACATTCTGTCTCTAAGGGACTTAACTTATACACAAACATCTAGATGTGGAACCCAGCCTTTCAGAACACAGGGAAGGCAGCCTTGATTCAAGAATTGGCTCTTCATTATGTTAAGTGAAATAAGCCAAACTCAGAAAGTCAAGGGTCATATGTTATCTCTTTTATGTGGAAGCTAGGAAGAATAAAGGAAAAGGTGGCGGGTGGTTTATCATGAAAAACTAAGGAAGACCAATGGAGTAGAGGAAAAGGGGACCACCGGTAGGGAAGAAGATAAAGAAAGGGAAAATACTGGAGAACAATACTGACCAAATTATATTGTTATATCATGTGCATGTATGAATATGTAACAATAGATCCCACAATATAATTGTATTATGTATAATTATAGTGTACCGATAAAAATATGGATAAACAAGAACATAGTTCTTAGTATATATGAAGGGAAAGATGATAAGGAAAAAAAATGCATCACCCATTTGTTCCTTATTCCACATGAAATACAGCTTGAATCTGCAGTGCAGAGGGTCTCTGCCTCTAGAATACAGAGAAACTAGGAGAATGATTACGGATGTGTGCACCTTAATGAAGACCTGTATTCTCACAAAGCAAATTCTGGGAATCAAATTCTATTTTAATGAAACTGGAAAACTAGCTATTTAAAGCACCATGAAAACCAAACTATGAAAAGCAAACATTCAATCCCTAAGCATGTTAATAAGCCTACAGTTTAATATACTGGATTTGCTAACAAGAGGCTAAAATTAACAAGAAACCCACAGATAATCCCAGCTCATTCCCTCATAGCAATCTTGAGAGTAAAGGAAAAGGCTGTTCTGCCCTGCTAAATTCAAAGACAAGGACACTTGTCTATAAAGTGGTGACTGGCCAAGAATCAGAAGAATTATACATGCCTGCACAGTCCTTAGAGACACTGGAATGGGGATAGGGGAACAAAGGAACACACACACACACACACACACACACACACACACACACACCCTTTATTCTCAAATAGACCATGCTTGAAGAGTCTACCTTAAAATCAGAAGGCTACAGGTGCACACATACTGTCTCATTACTATGGGGTAGCCCATGCAATTTCAAAGATACCCTCACGGTCTCATGAGAGACCTGATCCTGTCTTTTAACTACATGTCCTCGTTAATTTTGGTGACTTTGGATCATATTGAATTTCCTCAAATGATCTCAATTTCACAGGAAGTGCAACTGACTTTTTTTGTATTAAGAAGATAAATACAAAAACCTGGGGCTGGGGCTGTAGCTCAGTGGCAGAGCATTTGCCTAGCATGTGTGAGGTACTGGGTTCAATCCTTAGCACTGCATAAAAATAAACAAACAAAATAAAGGCATTCTATCCATATACAACTACAAAGGAAACTTTTTAAAAATAAAAATAAATACAAAAACCTAGATTTAAGCTAATTAACGAGAAAGGCAAAAAAAATTATTTATTTTTTTGGTACCAGGGAACCCAAGGGTGCTTAATCACTGTGCCACATCCCCAGCCCTTTTTATTTTTTATTTTGAGATGGGGTCTCACTAGGTTGCTTTATAGCCTCACTAAACTGCAGAGGTTGGCTTTGAACCTGGAATCCTCCTGCCTTAGCCTCCCTCCCGAGCTGCTGGGATTACAGGCTTGTACTACCACATCCAGGGGGGAAAAATCTTTTAAGACGCTTTCATTCTAAAGCTTTGGGCAACTGGGCTGGGAATGTAATATAAAGGTAGAGCATTTGCCTCAGTCACATAAGGCCCTGGGTTCAATCCCCATCACTAAGGGAAAAAAAAAAAACCTAATAATAATAATCAAAACTTTGCACAATACCCCTTCAAATAAATCCAGTCGAATAAGTTATATAATTTCAAGACATGTCAGTTCACATTGTAGTACCAACTACCCATAGAATTCTTCTAGTCTGCTGAGAAATCCACTGTGGATCACTAAAGTTATTTAAAACTCCTTATCCTATGCAAGACAAAGACCTGTTCCAATCACATCAATGTGTACTTCAAACCTCCGTGGAAGGCCAACGCTGTGATGCACACCTATAATTCCAAAAGCTCAAGAGGCTGAGGCAGAAGAATCACAAGTTTGAAGCCAGCCTAAGCAACTTAGCAAGACCATGTCTCAAAATAAGAAAGGGGCACAAAGTCAAAATCACAAGCCACAAAATCAAAATCATCCCTAACCTTTTTAAATTTTTTTTATTTGGAGATGGTTCTAAGTTGCCTAAGCTGGCTTCAAATTTGCAAACCTCCCATCTTAACCTCATAAGTAACTGGGATTATAGGCATGAGCCACTTACTCCTGGCCTCATTAATGTACTTTTTTGTTTTGGGTTTTTTTTTTGGTACCAGGGATTGAACTGAGGGGAACTGGACCACTGAGCCACATCCCCAGCCCTATTTTATATTTTATTTAGAGACAGTCTCACTGAAGTGCTTAGTGCCTCGCTTTTGCTGAAGCTGGCTTTAAACTCGCCATCCTCCTGCCTCAGCCTCCCGAGCTGCTGGAATTATAAGCGTGGGCCACCGCACCAGGCTCATTAATGGATTTCTATGTAACAAAACACAAAAAGTTCTTTGATAGGCCTTCAAAACCATATTGTAACTAACTTTTAAGAAACTCTTCTCAAGAGTTTTCATATAGTGGAGCTGGGGCTGTAGCTCAGTGGTGAATGCTTGCCTGGCATGTGTAAGGCACTGGGTTTGATCATCAGCACCACATAAAAATAAACAAAATAAAGGCATTATGTCCATCTACAACTAAGAAAAAAAATTTTTTAAAGAGTTTTGTTATAGTATCAAAGAATATATACAACTATGTGAAAGGTTATTAAAACACACCCCCCTTCAAATATATTTCTATAGTGGCTGGTTTTTCACATACCTCAACAATGCAATAAGTCAACAAAAGAGTAAGTCAAAACAGACTAATATTCTATACCACAGTTTCTTTATCCATTCATCTACTGAAGGGCATCTCGGTTAGTTGACTGGGCAAAGGGGAGAGAGGGGAGGGGAGGGAGCACAGGGTCAGGAAAGATGGTGGAATGAGATGGACATCATTATCCTAGGTACATGTATGACTGCACATATGGTGCAACTCTACATCATGTACACCCAGAGAAATGAAAAGTTTTGCTCCACTTGTGTACAATGAATCAAAATGCAGTCTGCTGTCATGTGTAACTAATTAGAATTAAAAAAGAATAAAAAAGACACAGAAACAACTGAGAATACATTGTCTATTCAGCCAGACATTTTCAAATGCATAAAAACAATCTGCTCTTTTAATATTTTTGTTTTGGAAAAATAATTATTTTTCATTAAAAATATTACTTTTGGGGCCAGGATTGTAGCTCAGTGGTAGAGCGCTTGCCTCGCATGCGTGAGGCACTGGGTTCAATCCTCAGCACCACATAAAAATAAATAAAATAAGATACTGTGTCCTCCTACAACTAAAAAAAAAAAATTTTTTTTAATGTATTTATGGGGACTGGGGATACACTCAGTGGTAGAGCACTTGGACAGTATGCACAAGTCCCTGAGTTTAATTCCAAGGACAGAAAATAGAAGCTATGATCTGGGGGTATAGCTCAGTGGTAGAGTCCATGCTTAACATGCACAGGGCTTGGGTTCAAGCCCCAATGCCAAAATAATAATAATAATAATTTATCTGTTAACATAGAATGAGTTTGTTTTTTAATGAGTTAACATTATTCCTCAGTTTTAATTTTCAGTACAGTAAACATTAATAGATATAACCCCATGACACTTAAAAACTGAAGACCTCAAGGAACCAAGACCAAAAATCTTTTTTTTAATTTTTTTATTTCTTGGTTAGAACATTATAATTATACATAATAAGGTTCATTTTGACCAAATTATACGTGCAAAGAATTTTATTTCAATCCCCATTTCCTTTCTCCTTCACCCCACTTCCCTCCTCCATTGTCCTTCCTGTTCTAATGAGGACCAAAAATTTGAGAACTGCTGTTTCACAACTACAAGATTCTAAGAGCTATAGTCTATTCCTTCAAATTTTCATGTATTACAAAGAGGGAAAACTTGCATTTTTAAAATGTAATAAGCAAAACACCAAATTACTAGAATATCACAAAATATTTTAACTATTCCATAATGTAAACAAATTTTTAAAACTATGATTAACCCCCTATAAATCACATACACAGGTTATTTTATAAATGTAATTAGCCATCAAAGGCAAATTTTCTCAATGACTGAAGTCATTTGCAAAGTCAAATTTTTACTTTTACTAGTGAATCCCTGCTATCTGAACCCATTTAAAATGGCCAAGGGCTGAGGTTCCCAATGTTCCCTGCAAAGCTCCTCTGCTTAGGCCCTTCAATGGAAAGGTCATTAAGCAACACAGCCCTGAAGCAGTCCCAGGCACTTTGAATGAATAGGAGTAAATGTCTAGAAGGCCACTATGAAGGGAGCAAGTGCAACATTCATTTCATTCTCCATGGAGTCATGGCCACTGGGTAAAAAAGGTTGTGACAGGGGGAACAACTATTGAATTGAGAAAATAAGAGCTAAAGCAGGGATCACAGTTTGGGCCATGAGAAGGCTGGGTGACACAGGCACTACTCCATCATCTACAAAGCTGGGCTCTGCAAAATTCACACAAACACTCACAAACATCAATATCAATGTAATATGAAGGAATGAAGCAAGAATGAAAGCAATGCTGGCTAAAGCTTTTACCACTCAACTTGTAAGTCCTGTATCTTTCCACATGTGTATGTGCATACACGCGCTAGAAATGGAACCCAGGGCCTTACACATACTAAACATACACTCTACCACTGAGTATGTTTTCCCTTCGCCCCAACTAAAATGTCTTAAGATGGAGATTATAGTAAGGACCCATATGGCAATGGCATGAAGCCCACTTTTCCCAGGCTCCCTTGAGTCTAAAGAGCCCTTAATCTAGATCAGCCTAAAAGCAAATCAGTTTTATCTGCTAGACCTTGAAATGAAGAGAAAGCCAAACCATTCTCAGTTTTTCATCCTTCCAACTCCCCCATCACCAGTCTTTTCCTGAAAAAGAAGCACTTGTCCTCTGAGCCGCCTCCTTCTCCTGAGAGCTCTACCACAGAGCCAAGGAGCAGTTTGGGTGCTTTCAAAACCCAGACAAATATAAGCTGAGTGTAAAGTAAGTGGTCTGTACTTAATAATCCTGTGAACATTCAGAATGAACTATGGCAAAGACTTCTGGATCTAGTCAAGCTACCTATCAGACAAAAATCCTGAAAAGCTCCATTCACGTAGCATTCAACAAATAAAAGCTCTTTCAAGTAAGACTACACAGGGACCCTACAGAAATCATAATATAAGTGCTAATTTTCTGAATTAATGTTGATCACTTTAGATTTTCTATTACCAAATCTTTTAAAATAGCAACACCTACCTACATGGTACACAGGTTATCTCTCTTTTTTTTTTTTTTTGGTATCGAGGATTGAACCTAGGGGCGCTTCACCACTGAGCCACACATCTGCAGCCCGTTTTTATATTTTACTTAGAGACAGGGTCTCGCTGAGTTGCTGAGGCTGGCTTTGAACTCACAGTCCTCCTGCCTCAGCCTCCCAAGCCACTGGGATTACAGGCATGATCCACCATGCCCAGTAGGTTGTCTCTTTACTATAGATTTTCCTTAGGTAGTATCTATCCCAAATAAAAGTTTTATTATTTTTTTAATTTAATTATTTTATTTAAATGCGTTTCAAGTCATAGTACATATATAGAACTCAATTTTTCCATTTCTCTGGTTGCAAACCAGATAGAGTCACACCATTTGTGTCTTCATACATGCACCAAGGGTAGTGATGACGATCTCAATCAACCATCGTTACTATACCCATTTCCCTTTCCTTCCTCCCACCTCCCCCCTACCGCATCCATAGTTCCTCCATTTCTCCTATGTACCCCATTCCCACCCCCCTTAAGTATCCTCATCCACTAATCAGAGAGAACATTCAGCATTTGGCTTTTTGGGATTGGCTTACTTCACTTAGCATAATATTCTCCAATTCCATCCATTTGTCTGCAAATGCCATAATTTTATTTTCTTTTATTGCTGAATAATATTCCATTGTGTAGATGTACCACAGTTTCTTTATCCATTCATCTATTGAAGGACATCTGGGTTGCTTCCATAGTTTTGCAATTGTGAATTTTGCTGCTATAAACATTGAAGTGACTGCTTTACTGTAGTGTGCTGTTTTTAAATCTTTAGGGTATAGGCCAAGGAGTGGGATAGCTGGATCAAATGGTGGTTCCATTCCAAGTTTTTTAAGAAATCTCCATACTGCTTTCCAGATTGGTTGCACCAATTTGCAGTCCCACCAGCAATGTTTGAGTGTACCTTTTTCACCACATTCTCGCCAGCACTTACTGTTGCTGGTATTTTGGATAGCTGCCATTCTGACTGGTGTGAAATGAAATCTGAGTGTAGTTTTGATTTGCATTTCTCTAATGGTTAGAGATGATAAACACTTCTTCATATATATATTTATTGATTGTATATCTTCTTCTGAGAGGTTGCTACTCAGTTCCTTAGCCCATTTATTGATTGGGTTGTTTGTTTTTTTGGTGTTAAGTTTTTTGAGTTCTTTATATATCCTGGAGATCAGTGCTCTATCTGATGTACGTGTGGCAAAAATTTGCTCCCAGAATGTAGGCTCTCTGTTCACCTCATTGATAGTTTCTTTTGTTGAGAAGAAGCTTTTTTTTTTTTTTTTTTTTTGGTACTGGGGATTGAACTCAGGGGGACTCGACCACTGAGCCACATCCCCAGCCCTATTTTGTGTTTTATGTAGAGACAGGGTCTCACTGAGTTGCTTAGCGCCTCACCGTTGCTGAGGCTGGCTTTGAACTCGCGATTCTCCTGTCTCAGCCTCCCTAAGTGCTGGGATTACAAGCGT